>JAUTBS010067886.1:0-13376 GCA_032361285.1 Aequorea victoria
TTAATTATTTGGGCTCTAGACTTTAATTTGGGCTCATTAATTTAATTTATAAGTCCATGGGCTTGAACTTTCATCTTGAACTTTAGCCCAAAATTCTATGTTTAGGTTGTGATCCAAGAACACTAACATTGTTCTTCAAACTCAACATTAAACTTTCTTAGGTTTTAAATTCATAACCATGACTACTTAACTTCTTTGGGGTTTAAAGAGCTTAAATTCTAGGGTTAGAATCTCTTGTCAACAAATTAAAGTAATTTTATACCTTCATTCTAGGTTTAGTGCTTAATGACCGTGTTCTGGAAAGTGAGGCGTCACACCTCGCCTATCAAAACTACAGAGACCAAAATTAATTTGAGTCGACACCCCACCTCCATGGGTCGACTCAACGTGTCGCCTATTAAAAGGACCGAGAGCAAAAAAGATATGAGTCGACACCTTGACCACTTAGGTCGACTCAAATGACGATAAAACACTGGTGCTCTGTTTTTGACCAGAAACTGATTTTGAGGCTCTGTTTGGGTGAACGATGTGGTTTTTCCACCTCATCCAAAGCTCAACAACACCCACAACTTACTCTCCTCCATACCCATGACTTCCAACACTCCAAAACTCCTCATAAAGGTCATCCCATCAAGATTTAACAACCAAACTCCCCATTTTTCCCTTTCCCAACATAAACCCACATTGAGAAATAAGAGGGGTTTACTACAGATATATTCTTAGAGTCAAATGTGTAAAATTCGGTAAAAATTTAATTTTTTTTTAAAATAAATAATAAGTTAATTAACTTAACAAATAATAAAATTTATTTAATTAAATGAAATTTCTGATTTAAGATATAATTTAATGAGTAATTAATTTAAAAAAGACAAAAGAAAAGAAGAGACGAAATAGGAAATGAGACAAATGAGGAAAGAAATAAAAAAAATACAAGGGAAAAAAGAAAAAGAAAATGAGAAAGGGATCGTGGGTGGAGGAATACACGAAAGGAATCCTGGAGGATGTCCCAAGGTGTGCCTATAAGTGGCCTCCCTCAGCTCATCTCTCTCAGCTCACTCATCTCCCTGAGCTCTCCCTCCCCCATTACTTTCCACTGAGTTCTCAAACTCCCTTTCTTTCTCTCTCTAGAATTACACTATAATTCTCCTTCCTCTTGGGTCTTCTATCCAGTGCACCATCACTGCCATCACTAACAGCCACCATTACCACCGTATACCACCGCCTCGCACAACCACCACGATCGTCATCACCACGCCAGAGATTCACCTTCTTCGCCAATTGGTGATTTTTGGTATAAAAATAATCCTCTGTCCTATTTATTCACACTGTATGTAACTGTATCTATCAGTATATATATATACACATGCACTTTTATATAATTCATCGTTTAGTGAATGAATTCAAAACATCAAAGCATGAAATGAGAATATCATTAGAATCAAAATCAATATATATATATCTCAGTATAACAGTATATATATACACCTATCTGTTTACAATCTTTTATGTATAATCATCAAATGTGATCTGTTGATTAACCCACCAAATGAATGTAATTGAAATAAAAGTTTATCATGTTGAATCAGAGATCAAATTAGATGCATAATTAAGATATGTATATTTAGAACAGTAAGTATATATACATACACATTTATCTTTACAGTCGTATGTATATATGTAATTTCATAGAAGAATGAATCAAGTAATCAACCACCATTTTATGTTCTAAAACTTCTAAAAATATGTTGAAACATCTTATATAATGTTTAAAGAAGTAAAACGAAGAAGAAAATTACAAAAAAACCGAGTTTTGGAAGCCATTATTGGCTGCTCCGTAGCTTGGGTCGACCCTGTGGAAGGTTAGGTCAACTCATGTGCTCAAAATACACTTTCTAGGCTGTTGGACTTTTTCGTCCGGACGAGCGGGACTTCCGTTCTCCCAAAGAACCTATTTCTGTGACAACTTATGTGTTCCAACTTCAAACGGATGTAACTCAATCATCCGGAGTCCAAATGGGGTCATTTTTGTGTCTAAATTGAAGCCCGCAGATATCTTCTTTCCAGTGGTTTTGACCTCATGCATAAATGTCTATTATCGAGAAAGTTATGGAAAAATAGTGATCTTCTATCATGTTTTCTCCTGAGTCGAGTCGACTCATTGCCCTCTAGGTCGACTCAAGCCCTACCTAAACCATCTCTGTGTCCACCCAAACCCTCTAGGTCGACTCAAAGCTTGCCTAAACCACCTTTGGGTCGACCCTAAGCACTTTTGGGTAGACCAAACTTGCCTTAGGTTGACCAGAACCCCTTTATGTCGATCCACGACCTCTTGGTGTCGACTCAAGGCCCTTGAAATACCCTTTGTGTCAACCCAAACTCTCTTTGGGCCGACTCACTATCGGCAAAAATAGAAAATATTGATTAAAATAAATTAAAAGAATTTAGGCTCCATTTGGACACTTGTATAAAATACTTTAAATCAAAGTATGATCAATTTAACACTTGAAAATAATTATAAAGAACTTAGGCTCTGTTTGGGCATTTATTTAAGAATAAACTCAGTCAAATAAAAATTGAATTAACTTCATGGAAAATGGGTTAAAGACCGTTTGGTAGCTTTAGATTAATTCTTTAGCTTCTTTTGTTGATATGAATTATTACATTATACTAGGTTGACGTAACTTGCATCCTTTTGTTCAGTAAAGATTAACTTGGACATCAGGTTAGTGGATCATGCTATTATCTTTCAGTGAAATCTTTCCATTCCCGAAAATTATTTTTAAAGGAAAGGTTTTAGTATACTTCAAATGTCCTTAAATGAAAAACTATTTTGTAAATGTTTTTAAAAGAAATTGTATTTATTTAAATGTTTTTAAAGACTTGTTTAATGTTATGTATGATATATTGTTCTGTAAATTCATGGCATAAATATTTTAAAGCACAAAAATGAAAGAGGATTATTTTTTTACTTATATATTATGGTGCGACTTGAGATGTGATTTCTTGGGATATTGAAAAGTCCAAAGAATAGTTCCTCTTCGGGGGTGATTTTGACCAGCTAAGGAAAAGTACTAGTTTGATTCCGCGTTGACCTTAGTTAACTCAACGGTTAAGGGACAGTTCGGTGTGAATTTAGTGACATTAACCGGGATCAATTAGAGAAAAGTCACAAGCGCCAGCCCGTGGTGACTATAAGGTCGATATTTGAATCCAAGGGTTAAGATACCCCGAGTAATTGACATTGATACTTTATATGCGCAGATTATTTCTATTGCCATATTTTTTTATTCCCACTCTTGTTTGAGCATGTCGCCTTTACTATATTTTATGATATCGTTATGAGGACACTTGACGTCCATTTTGAGAAGGAAAACGTATGTGTTTTCAAGGAAAAGAAAAAAGAAAAAATATATTTTCTAATGAAAGAAAATGTAATGGTTGAGAAGAGATGAACTAAAGGGTTTGTGATTATCCATTTTCTTATGATGTATATACCATGACATGTTATGTTATCATACACTTTAGTTTATCTCTGTTTTAGAACTGTATTGTACTATCATGATTCCATTCATCAGTTTTTACTGATGTAGCTCCTTAACATTTTTCAGGTAGCATATGAGTTGAGATCTAGCTGATGGACTACTGTGGGGGATCTATGTTCTCAACCTCTAGGGCATCGCATTATTATATTATCATTTACTTTCGCATAGTTTACATTATCATATGACATTATGATTTTATGGTTATTGATGCTGTTGACATCTTTATGGATCTCATTGGGCTATTGACCCATTTATGTCATGTTAGACATCTTTATGGATCTCTTTGGGTTGTTGACCCATTTATGTCATGTTTAGACATCTTTACGGATCTCCTTGGGCTGTTGACCCAGTTAATAAGAAAAAGGGATTTTTAGTATTTAAAATTATAAAATTGGAAAATTAAATTAGTTTATAGTTAACTAATTTTGTTAAGGTTTTTTTGGCTTGTTTGGCTAAGTGCCACAATTTATGGCCGGTCACCATTGCCAAATTGGGGCGTGGGAAGTTTGGTATCAGAGCTTAAGGTTTTAAATTTTGTATTGCATCATGTCTAGTAGAGGTCTGGATTCTCAACGTCCTATTAGTGTGAGTATTGATATATTGTGATATTTGTTAGATGGCTCGTCCTAGATGTAACGTGAACTCTGTGGTTCCATCGTCTGATGGTACACAAGGGGAGAATGCCCGATTACCACTCTTGTGGCTGAGACATCAGTGGCTCTAACAGCCCCAGCTATTCCAATAGCCCTAGCTGTACCTGATGCCACAAATGCCCCGGTTGCTAATGAGACCCTTCAGACTCTCTAAGCACTAGTAGGTATGCCGGTTGGGCAACAGGCTTAACAAAGAACAGTTAATGATGGAAGAGCTACGGCCATGGATAAAGGGTCCGTGTTTGAGAAGTTCATGAAGATTAGCCCTCCGATCTTTAAAGGGGCAATAAACCCTGATGAAGCAGGGTTGTGGAAGCTAGAAATCGAGAAGATATTTGAGAATTTGGGTTGCTCCAATGATATCAAGGTATCATTAGCAACCTATGTTCTTCAAGAACCTGCAAAACATTGGTGGCGCATGGTTAAGCGCTAATTTGAATGAAGGGAGCAAGAGCTCACTTGGAAGAAATTCTTGGAGCTGTTCGATGACAAATTCTATTCAATAACAATCAGAAAGCAGAAGTAGATCGAGTTCTTGTCATTGGAACAGAAGTCGATGACAGAGCTGTGTATGAAGCAAAATTTGTAGAGTTATCAAGGTTCGCACCGCAACATGTTACGGATGAAGCGAATAAGGTAATTATGTTCGAGAGAGGCTTGTGCCCTGCTATCTGCAGTCGTGTGTCAATACTCGAGGCAAAAAAAATTTATGAGCTTGCGACCAAGACTCTCTTAGAAGAAAAAAGCTTGGACGATGCACAGAAACACCGAAAATCATAGCCGAAGTGGAATAGAGATTAGAAATCAATCGAGAATCATCATGGAGGTGGCAATCCTCCTAAAAAGATGCGCTTTCAAGGTCAGCATCATAATCAGAACGGAAGAGACGCGAAACAACAGACTTGGAATCCGTGCAACCGGTGTGTAAAGGTTCACCTTCGTATACAAAATTGTGACGGGACACCGAAGGCATGCTACACTTGCGGTAAGACCGGACACCTGTCCACTTCCTGCAGGAACAAAGGAACGGGAGGACAGTTGCAGCCGATTCAAGTTCAAAAACCACCAGCGTATATCACTGGACCTGCTCCATTCCAGCAGAACCGTTAGGGAGGACAGAGACAGAACAATTATAACCAGCCGCAAGAACAAGAACCAACCACTCAAGGACGTGTCTACGCTCTCATGCGCGAGAAAGCCGAAGCTTCACCATCCGTGATGCAAGGTATTATCATTATCTCTTCGGTACCTAGCAAGACTCTTTTTGATTCTGGCGCTACACATTCGTTTGCTTCATCAGAATTTTTGCACCGCTTATCTTTTACGATAGAACCGTTGAATGCTCATTTCTCTGTGTCCACTCCTGTTGGGGGCACAGTCATTCTGTATGAGATTCTTTGTTTGGGAGTTGTGGAGTTAGGTGATAGGTTGTTACTAGTAAATCTCATTTGCTTACTCATTCGTGACTTCAATGTTATCTTGGGTATGGATTGGCTCGTTAAGCAGCACGCAACTGTAGATTGTTACTATAAGAGAGTTATTTTCGATATCCCTGGGCAACCAATGTAACGCCTCGAAAATTAAGTTTGTTAAAAGACATACATATAATATTTAGGGTTATTCTAATGATAACCATCCAACAAAGTTTAATATTTATCATAGATAATAACGATTATATCTTCTTGCACATTGCACAATCTGTTTAATTATTACAGTCCAACACCAAAAAGGATTACAGAAATAAAACTTCTTTCAAGCGCAGCTGCTACTGGATCAAGTGCGCCACGACTCGTCGTACTCTTCTGCAGCCTCTTCGATAGTATTTCCCTCTTTATGACCTAGCATGAAATGCCATGAGCTGCGAAGCCCAGAAAGAATCTTCTGAACTTAATATTTATACACTTAAATACATACAACAAGATATAACATGATATGATATGCGAAAATGATGTAAACTCTGATACACGACTAAGACTCCTTTACGGCGAAAGGATCCGACAAAACGCAACTACCCAAACTTGGACGCTTACCCTCTTAACACACACAATTAACCAATTAACACCACAAGGTGAGGAGTATCACACACTGCACCAATTAATAAAGCCCGGTGAAAAGTATCACACACTGCACCAATTAACATGGCCTGGTGAGGAGTATCACATACTGCACCAATCACCATTAGGAAAACGGGGTACGGCCAGGTGAGGAGTATCACACACTGCACCTCGGAACAACCGTCCCAAGGTCACAATAAGAAAAGGAACAACCACTCAATCTATCACGAGGCCACAAATTCAAGTCATCCACCTGAACTCGACCACGACAACACAAGGTTTAACCGAAAATAACCTAACTGAACTTGGTACAAGGTAAACATCCCACCCAAGACTTGTCCCATGCATGAGATAAGCCATAACACATGTTGAGATCATAAAACTAATATTCCAGGAATAAACCAACATTAAAACTCATGGATGATGCTTAAACAAGAAACAAATAAGACTTAAGGTTCATGGAACAACAAACAACTAACATTTCAGAACAGAGAACAATTTTAGATTCTGTCACAGAGGTTCTAAAATATTTTAAAATTATCAAAAGTCCATGAACAATTCTGAACATTTACATAGGCCTAAATAAAGGTGTTATCTACATTTTTCATGAAGATACCGAAGTCTGGTTGTGAACATAAAAGGGTCTAAAAAATTCTTTAACAGTGGCTGTCGAAATAGGGACCTATTTGGTAAAAATAGTATATCTCAAATTGTACAAACTGAAAACAACTTATGTAAAAAGGAGATGATTCTAGACTCTTATATCTATCTATGGATATGTGGATCAACTTAAGGAGATTTTTGGAGAGAGAGATATGAAGGTTCAAAGTCGGATAACAATCTTCCTCAATCGTCGCAGAACTTTCTAAAATGTCAAAGGAGTTCAAAAACTCATTTTAAATATTAACCAAAATTTATGCATGCTCACAACATCATAAAGAAACTATAGTAAAAATATATTTTTATTTAGACTATGTTTGGTTCACACGAAAATTATTAGAAGTCCCTATGTACTAATCTATCTTTCTCTGTTTTAAGGTTTTTAATAAAATAATAACCTTCTCTCTTTTTACCCAAACAAGGCATGTCCAAAACACATTATAACAACATCATATAAACATATAAGGGTCCACAACATGTCTCTACATTACTTGTTCTTCATTTTAATGTCCTTTTACATGTCCATAAAACAAGGTTCAAACTACATTCATGGTTCTAAGATCCTTAGTCCATGTTCATTTGTTTTTGTACATCATTCTTATATTGGAGAAGAAATGTGTTATAGAACATGTTATTATGAAATAAATATGAATTCCTAGAACTCTTACATTGTTGTTCTTTATTTAATGATCTTTTAAGAAATCCATAGAAGAGGGTTCTAAACAAACATTCAAAGTTCTAAGCCCTAGGTTCATCTCCTATCATTTTTCATCCATTGTTTTTATCTTATAGAAGATGAGAGTTAAGAACATGGTATTAGGGAAGAAAGATCAAGTTCTAGGAGGTTTCTTACTTTAGATATCTTGTTCTAAGAAGATGGACTTGGCTTTGAGTTTACAACTTTCTTTTTCTCCTTCTTCCTTTTTCTTCTTTCTTCTTTCTTCTTTCTTCTTTATTCTTTCTTCTTCTCTTTCTCATTCTTTCTTTTTTTTTCTTCTTCTTCTCTTCAAGAGTGGCTACTGAATTGGGGAGGGAGAGGGAGAGTTTAGAGAGAGAGAGAGAGTTGGGAGAAAATGGGTAGCAAGGCTTGAAAATGGGGGTATTTATAGTTAGAAATTAAAGATTTTAGGAATTAAATTAAATGGAAGACTTGTGAAATTAGTCACTCAACTAGTCATTCAAGTCATTATTTGGTTACTATTAGGCACTATTAGGGAACTCCCAAATAATTGATGGGAATTGAAGAAATGATGAGAATTATAGCATTAGTTTTTGTTCGGGTAATTTTCTCCCATAATTTTATTTATCCATGTATCTTAATATTCATGAATTATTTTTAAGTGTATAATTATTTCCTAAAATAATTTAATTAGTGTAAAAACTGAATTTAAAATATGTTGGAATGAATTTAAAATTTCAAATAAGGCTTACTTGCAATTTTAGCAAACTTCTCCCTAATTTTCTTCCCATTTTCTATTTTTTTTAAAAATCAAAACATCAACATCAATCCCACTACTAGGGTGGCCAGTCAAGGGCTTATTTGACTTTTCAAAATTTGTTTTATTTTTTGTATTTTATAATTTAGACAATTCATGTGCGCCTTTTTGGGGTTTAGTTACAAAAATGAGACTTTTATGTAATTTATAAGACTTAGTTTGTAAAACGAATTAAATTTAATCAATTGGGGCTTTAAAATTAAAATTTAATTTATTAACTTAATTAATAAGTTCATGTGCTTGAATTTCCATGTTGGACTTTAATTCAAATTCTCATGTTTGGTTTGTGATCTAGGTGACCAAACTTTGTTATTCAAACTTAATTTAATTTTAATTAAGTTCTAACCTCAAGTGGCTAGTTATTTAATTATTCTAAGTGGTGAACCCTTGATTAACACTATTAGGGTTTATGTGATTAAATTTCTAGGGTTTGAACACTTGTTAATTCGATTAGGGTTGAATTACGCCTAGGTTAAAATACCGGCGAAAAACAGGTTCTTACATTCCATGAAGAAACCCAAAGCCAAAAGCAGCCACAAAGGTCCTGAAACACCACTAGAAGAACAGAAACATTTTACCTTTGAGTCGACTCAAAACTGAGTTGGTTCGACTCACATGGCTCTAGGTCGACTCACTCCTCTTTCGAGTCGACTCAGAGTTCCCCTAAAGGGTCTTGGTTGATGCCTGGGTCGATACACATCAGTTCATGCTCACAAGTGCCCATTTGGGTCGACACACAGGGGATTGGGTCGACTCAGATGCACATGGACAAGGCTTGGGTCGAGGCAAGGGTTGACCTGCCTCAGCTCTCACGCGTGCCAGGCGCCACCTTGGTTCGACTCACCAAAACTTTGGATCGACTCAAATCTTAACAGAGGGAGATACCGAGAGCTAAACTATTTGAGTCGACACCCCTGCAGCTTGGGTCTACTCAAATCTTAACAGAGGGAGATACCGAGAGCTAACAACTCGTGAGTACCCAACACTTGGATCGACTCAACCATGCGAGAATGGCCATGCTTTATTTTTTTGCTGCTTCCTTCTAAGGCTCTGTTTGGGGAAAAACACATTTTTTAGTCCAAAACTCTTAGGGCACACCTCACCCATCCTCTTCCTCCCTCAACCCCCAAACATAAACAACTCCCACACCTCTAAAAGGTCATCTATATGCTTAGTAAAACTCTAACCTCCACATTTCCTCCATGGATGAACTCAATGGTGGATCCAACTCCAAATATAACAGGGATTTTCCTACCCCAAATAAAAAGAGAACATAAGTTTTACCTCTCGAAGAAGGTCGTAGATCGAGTCTCTTCATCCATCAATCTCTTCTCACCGAGTCTCGAATACTCGAAATCCTTCCCCAAAATCTTGCTGGGATTTTTTCAATTCCAAAAGCTCTTTAGGGATTTTGACATTTCTTCTTCTCCTCTTCCGATTTGGTGTGAGATTCCTCCTCACTCTAAGCATCTCCATCTTCTTCCTCCTTCCAGGGATCTTCATCGACCTTCTCTTCCTCTCTTTCTCTCACTAGAACATAGACATTTCTGAGAAAGGGGTTTACACACTCTCAGGCCCTTTCATCAGGACTTAGGGTTGTACAGGGTGATGGGACAACTCAGAGAATTGGGTTTAATCCCTTACATCAGTCCCTCATTGTAGCACTTCATCTCAACTCATCTTGACCCTCCAAAAACCATCTCGATAAGAGATTAAAACACTTTTGCATAAAATGCACTTTGGTTCTTCTTGACTTGTGACTTAAGAATCAACCCTTATTAATGTCCCAATTAAATAATCGGGTCCTTTCATGTTTATGTTCTAATTCATCACAATTCTTGGCCATAACCTAAACAAAGTCTCTCTTTGGGTCCCAAACCGGACTAATTATCTTTTAATATTTTTTTGAGAAAATACGGGATGTTACACCTTGACTGTTAAGGAAATTTTTTCCAAAAGTTTTGTATCATGTACGATCTCACGAGGAGATAAAAAAGTTAGAGCGAAATATCTTGCGTTGTGCCGGGTTAAAGGTAGAGTGAAACATTTTGAGTAAGATTTTAGGACTAAGTGAGGATTTGAAACTATGAGTCACTACCTTTGTGTTGTGATGAAAGGAATAACAAGAGATCTAATTACGTAAGTGACGATGACAATATACATTGTAAGAAATGTTATCTTATAAGGAGATCCTATGGGAATAATGTTGAGCTACACCCGACGATTATAATTTTGGGATGAAATTTCTTTAAGAGGGGATATTGTGACACCCCACTTTTCTCAACACAATTCTTAAACGCTAAACCTAGAACAAAGGCGTTACGCCTTGAGAAATGATATTCGAACCCTATAAACAAAGGAATGAATGCATGGAATATGAAATAGGATAAAACTAGAAATGTGTAATTGATAAAAAAGAGTCCAAATAATTTTAGAACAAGAAACTTTAAACGTTCAAGTTAGAAAGTCCTTTCAAAAGCAAAAAAAATGCAGAAAATTGAAACGGGCCCAAGTAAGGCATAGGAACTCCTCAAGCCCAAAAATTTAAATAGTAATTTGGATAGAGAATGAGACTAAACCAAACAATAAGAGCCCAACAAAATCAAAAATCAAATAACTCAATTAAGAATGTAAGGAAGGAAATTCATAGAATGCCTAAATGAGGCCCAAACTTTGAGTAGCCCAATAAAAAAATTTCATTAGGATTTTGGGCCAAATATTATGAGAGTCTAATATAAATAAATATTTGAGCCCAATTATATTATTTATGGCCCAACAAATTAAATAGCAAGCCCAAACCAAAGTTAGGCCCAAAACTTAAAATTTGACCCAAATGAATTAATTTGGGTCCAAAGTAAATTTTAACTCTCATAAATTATTAAAATAAAAATAAAATAAATAATTAGAGCATTCTAGAAACCCCGTGGCCGGCTCCCCCTAGGAGAGGGCGACTGATGTGACCTTTTGATGAAAATTAAAAAGAAAAACAAAAAGAAAAGATGGAAAAGTATGGACATGGCTTGAAAAATTAATTTTTCTACATCATCAAACCTCTCAAAGTCTTCACAATGAATAGTGGACAATGTACCTATAAGATGATTTGATGAGAGAAGCATGGATGTGGTATAAATAAGATAAAAAGAAAAGAAAAACAACAGTCTTGTCAAGTACCATTAATTTTAGGGAGTGTATTCCCTATTAAACCAAACAAGGGCTTAAGTGTCACTGTAACGCCCCAAAAATTCGATTCGTTATGAGACATAAATATAGTAAATAGGGCTATTCTAATAAACAACCATTCCACATGATTAGATATTTATCATTAAATATTACTATTTGTGTTTTTTACACATCGCACAACTTGTTTAAAGTATTACATGCCAACGAAAGAATTTACAAGGAATTACAAAAGTAAATATGAGTCTTCAATTCTTGATCACTTAGGTGAGCCACGGCTCAACGTATTCCTCGTATTGCTCCTCCAGTACCGGTTTGCAGCTTGTTCGACGCTTTGTTTGGTAGGTCTTCTTCATTCCTTGGCATGAAACGCCATGAGCTGCGAAGCCCAAAAAAAATCTCTCGAACCCAACATTTCTAACACTTAATACATACAACAGGATATAATAAAAGAAACATGTCATGCCAAATGCTGTAACCCTGAATCACGACCAGGACTCATTTACGCCGAAAGAATCTGACAGAATTCAACTACCCAAACTTGAACACTTTCACCCTTATAAATTAAAACCACCAGACACTCAGAAAGACCCACATTGCCACACCATGAGCCGTAGCAGAGTGACATACTCAACTAGCCCATGGATGCCCAAGGGCGGTGGGGTACAGCCAAGCGAAGAGTTTCAACTCATTGCGCCCTGGAACCACCTAGCGGGGTATGATCAGGTCAGGAGTTACTCACTGCACCTCGGAACCACCTACTGTTTGATTCCTTAACGAGTCTGTGTTAAATCCATAAATACGACATGGTGCACCAAGCAATACTATGGCAATGGGGTGCCGCCAGGTCAGGAGTCATTCACTGCACCACGGAACCACCATCCCAATGTCACAACAATGAAAAGAAACCCACTCAATCCATCATAGGACCAAACCCAATTCACAACCATATGAACTTGTTAACAAAAAAACCACTCCAACAAGGATCAAACCTAGCCAAGCTAGACACACGGTGAACAACCCTACCCGAGACTCAAGCCATGCATGAGAGATGTCATAACATAAGTTCATATCATATAACAATTATTCCAGCCATAAACATATAATTAAACTCATTAATGAAGTTTATAAAGGAAACAAACATGACTTAAGGTTAAATGAACTTCCACACTTCATTTTTCTGCTCAAACAGTAATTCTAGAATCTGCCTCTGAGATTTAAATTACTTTACAAATACTAACACTCACTGGAAAATTATGAACATTTACAGAGAGCTATTTTAAGGTGTTAGCTACATTGTTCATGAAGGAACCGAGAGTTAGTTGTTAACAGAAAGGGGTCTAAAAAAATACTACAACAGATTCTGTCGAAATAAGGGTCTGTTTGAAAAAATCGATATATCTCAAAATTTACTCAATGAAATTAACTTTTGTAACAAAGGAGTGAAACTAGACTCATGTATCTATCTATGGATATGTGGATCATCATAAGAGGAGTTTTGTAGACCAAGATACAAGGGTTTAAAGTGACTCTGTTTTCTACCTCTCTATCACAGAAATTTGTAAATTAGCAAAGGTGTTCAAACATACATTTTGCGGCCTAATAAAAAATCACACGTACTCAAAACACCCTAACAAACCTATTTTATAAACATATTTTTATTTAGAGTTTTTTTGGTTCACACGAAAATTAGGGAAAAAGCCTAAAAACTAATCTATTTTTATCAATCCTTCACAAACATGAACATTCAACAACCATTCCTATTTTAACTCATCAAGAGCATGTCCAAACACA
>JAUTBS010067997.1:0-13374 GCA_032361285.1 Aequorea victoria
CAATGTTGTCTCAACAACTTCATAATTCATTGTTCAAATTATTCAATGCGGAAGCTAAAAATGCATGTCCTAGAGGTCTTATCCTGGATCTCATGAAGCTGTCGAGTCCATCATCTAACTTCATCACTGGTTACCTAAAATATTATAATTACAACGTCAGCTAAAGCTGGTGAATAAAACATGCATAATAGAATACAGTTCAAAATATGGGATATAAAATAGTTTTGTATATTAACATAATCATAGCATGATATATATAGTGTTGTCCCAAAAATTAACCCAAAGGGGGGTGAATGGGTTGTTTTAGCAAATTAAAAACTTTTTGAAAACTCTTTTACTATGTTGAAAGTGAATACCAGCAAAAAAAATAATACTAAAAATAAAGAGTTTGAGAGAGAAGAAGATACAACCGATTTTATAGTAGTTCGGTCTTCTTGACTTAGTCCACTCCCCAAGCACCTTGGGAGTTTTGAATTCACTAGTCGAATTCTTCAATGGGAAAATCGAAGCCTCTTACAGCGGGTTCTTTAGTGGGTGAATCGAAACCACAATCGAATTCTTCAGAGGGTAAATCAAAACCACCTTCTTTTATAGCAAAGAGTAGCCAAAAAGTAAAGTAGGATGATGTAGAGCGATTTTTCCTTTATATGAGGAGTTTACAATCAATGAATGACTCTCTTTACAATCAATGATCTCTCACTAGAAATGATTTACAATAAATGAGGAGAGATATATCAGAAGATAAAAAAATAGAGTGTATAGTATTCAAGAGAGTGTTCTCTGGTTGTTCAGCTGAGTAATCAATGTCTTCTTTGTTGTTGAAGCTTTAAACTTTAATTTTTATATAGTTCAAGGGAGTAGAGAACCGTTGGAAGCCTCTGATGGCGCATTAAATGCTGAAAACTAGCTGTTGGAGAGCTTCAGCGATTTGAAATTCCGTGCCTAGTGTCGACACAAAGGGTTGAGGTGTCGACACTTTTATCTTCTGGTAGTTGAGGGGTCGAGCCAAATGGCTTTTGGTGTCGACACTTCTTTGAGATCTTCAGAAGTCAGAATGTTGGAGCTCACTGGAATGACCAAGGGGTCGACACTTGCTTTCGTTGGTGTCGACACTTCTTCTTTGTGGAACCTTGGTGTTGACTCTTTTATTGAGGGGTCGACACTTTCTTCATGTTTCTTCATTCCAGAAAAAGTGGTGCTTACTGGAATACCAAGGGGTCGACACTTCCTTCATATATTTGGAAGATGAAAATGTTGGTGCTCTCGGGAAGGACTCAAGGGGTCGACACTTGCTTAGTTTGTGTCGACACTTCTTTATGGCCTTCAACAAATGGCATCAAAAACTCTTTGTGTCGACTCAAAGACTTTAAAATATAAAAAATTAAGTCTGTTTCTTCTTGACACAAATTGTGTGAGCTTTCCAAAAGTGTACTACAAGGAGTATCTTTTTATCTTGATTTTAGTGTTTTTAAATCCTGAAAGATATTAACTTTTTGCACAATCAAACATTAGTAATCATCAAATCAATTGTTGTTATAAGTCAAAATCAAATATAGGATATGATTAAATAACCCTTGGGTCAACAACCTCCTTTGCTATGAAAGACATTTTGGTAGCTACGGAGACCCTCCAGGTAATTGAGGATAGTGAGCCCATGGGCCGCCATGCTGCCGAGGAGTCGGTAGTGGATAACCCACACATCCTGGATCCCTTCCACGCTGTCCAGGCGGCTAACATGCCGGAGAGCTTTGACCTGGCTAGGTATGACCCTCTGGTACATCCATTGGATGTCCACGGGGCTATTTCCTCCTTCTTTGATGAAAGTGTCGTGGACCCAGCGCTGCTGCTCCGTTCACCGGAGACCCATTTCTTGGTGATGAACCGCCTGATATGCCCTTTTTCTTCTTTTTTCTTTTCTATTCATTCAATTTTGTTCCCAACTTGCATGCTAAAACTAAAAAAAAATATGGACTTAGATGCCATCTCCCAGCCACTTACAACTTGACCACTTACAAACCATACCCATTGAAGGTTTCACACTACTTAAAATAGCCAAACCAACTATAACTTCAAAAGCTAACAAAACAGACAATATAATAAAAGATCTGAAGGCGCGAAACCAAGAACCAACCAGGAGGAAAAGATAAGCGCCAAGAAACTCGAGAGAGAGAAGAGGGACAACTCATAGAGTTGACTTGAAAAGAAGGTGCACACCTAGCAGATAAGAAAAACAACAAGCAATCGGGCACCACCCCTATGATAAACCTCTCAAGATCTGTAAAACCATCAGGCCAGAAGTAGACAAAACCTCCAACCGAGCCCAAAACAAGAGGATGGAAAGAACAGATCAAGATCAACCCCAGATAAACCGAATTATCGAGTGCCTAGGCCATCACAAACCGAAGCTATCAAAGCCCTTGCTGCTATCGGATCCTGACAACGCACCTCCCATATGCTAAGCAAATCAACCAAGGTGCTTCTAAGAGGTAATAGCCCAGAAGTCGTCGATATGAGTAAAAGGATGAAATTGGTACACCACGAACTCAAGGGTAGAGGCTGGTGGAACCCCTCACCGTAAACTGCTAGATTGCAACACAAAGACATCCCTAGAGAAACTTCGGATCTAGGAAAGCTAGCCAACACCTCAAGCAATATTCGCCATCGATCCCAACCTTACCACCTAGTAGATGCCAAGGCCAAAGAGCCCCTAGCCGCACCTAAGCACCAGATGCCCAGCAAAACCCCAAAGCAGATACATAAACAATCCATCGACCTTTTAGGGTCCTCTATCCATGCCCTACAAACCAAAATAAAACTCCCATTTTCTATGAATAACACCTAATTTGTACAGCAGAGAACTCAGAACTAGACAAAGAGGATAGGCTAACACCTCAGCCTCCACCCAGTAAAACCCACACCCTTGGAAAAGCACCTCACTTCCTAGGGGAGAGGAAGGAAATAATAGACTCTAAGAAAACCCGAAAGAGATAAGAGGAGCAGAACATCCAAACGCCGATAAAGTAGATCCATGAGGTGCCCTGGAAGGCCACAACAGGTAGGGCAGCCCCAGAGAAAACCTTTGAAAAGAAGAAAGCTAAGCCAATGTACAAAACAAGGTGCACCTAAGCAAACTCCACCATCGGACCTATCATCACTACCTTGCAGGTGCCAGGATCTAACCAATAGACCATAGCCATACCTAAGCTCCACAGACCCAAAACAAAACTGAATCCCCATAAAACCATAACCCAATGGGTAATAAGCCCAAACGAAGGACAACAACACCATATAACCCGAACCAAACTAAACAATCAGCTGATGGAAAAATACCACCCGAAACTAGCAGGAACCCAAATAGCAGCTACTATTCCAAATAGCACCTGTTGCACACTAACATGCCTATGAACCATGATACAAAGAGGATGTCACATTCCAGTATAAGCAAAAAGATCCCAATAATATCACTGTCATATGAGACAAAGGCCCTACGATACAGCTGTCTGCCACAAAATTGCACGCCACTACTACACGCGCCCTCAGCGTGTGAAAGGCACACCGTCTTCAACCCTGCTTCTGCATCAACAAACTTCGAACCAGAGATTCAAAAATGCCTCTGCAACATCTCGCTATCACCTGCATAAAACCAACAATATACAACGACAAATAACCTCTACCCATTACATCGGCAAACCAAAATCAACTATTTTACATCGGCAAAACAACCTCTACCCACTACATCTTCATCGACGCCTTATTCTCTAACTGAGAAACAGGGAAACTCCACCATCGCACAACCAGAGCCCCATTTCCGAACACCATAAACCAGCCAAGCTCCCAAAATAGAGCATCCATGGTGGCCTGGGGAATCACCAGCGCTACCAGACTCAGGCATCGACAGCCAGCGTCAAACCAGAATAAACATGATTGAAGCATAGCATTGGCCAACTGCGATGTCCGTTGTCCACGACGATAACCAGAGCGACATACCCGTTAGCGGCGGAGCATCAATAAAGAAAACCCATGTTTAACATTTGTTATTTACAACCATGATTACACATTTATTCTCCTTCTAGTAAATCATAGAGTTCAACCCAACATATTCCTTAATCAAAATTTTACTCAAGGTGAGCGTCAAGCTCACAATTGTGTCATTAGCATGCGTCTTTATCTCATGATGCAAGTTCTTGATTTTCACATTAATGATTCCTTAACTTGGCATACTAAAACTCTCGGTGTCTTTGCCATCAACGCACAAGGTAATGAGACTTGGTGCCAAACCTCATTGGCTACCCTAGTTTAAATTTCATATTCTATTTACATTCGTCAGTGTAGACACCTTAATTTTGACTAAATTGCGCATAGGCTGGTTTTGATAGCTTCCGATGATGAATGCCTATATAAGCCGCGCCAAAACAAGATTCCGTGTAGGTTAGAGAGTCCAAGGAATGCCTTAGAACACCCCAAAACACTCCAAAATATCCTAAAAATACTTAAAATACTAAAAACACCCATCGGTGCTACCTCTAAGTGGCGCACGCCACATCCCTCCAACAACCCCACACCACTTCACTCCTCAAGCCACCTTAACCAGACGCGATCCACCTCCAAGTGGCGCATACCACTTCCCTCGAAGAACCCCACATCACTTCAAACCTCAAGCCACATTTGACCCTGGCGCATGCCACAATACACCTAGCGCCACGCCACCTTCACTTAGCACGTGCTACTTTTTTAGAGGAAGCTTCTGCCCTTTCTGTAACTCCTCACCCAAAATCTATAAATAAGAGACCCACCATCCTATTTGGGATCTAAATCATTGACAAGCCAAAGTCCTGCCCAAAAGACGACTAAATCTGAGAGCACCAAACCTCTGCATAATTGATATCCCATAAATTCACAAGCCAAACCTCTGTAAAATTAAAAACCCTAAGCTAAGCAATTCTTGAAACTTTTGTTGAATTTGAAACTGAACTATCTAAAACTTCAGAATCCTTTGCTTTGGAACAACTCCGAGAACTCAAAGATTGCACGGAAGGCCTCCCAGGGACGCGCCGTATTTGAGGAAAAGCTCTGAAACTGTTTAAAACTTCACTATTTTTCTGGGATACACGGTAAATCCTCTTTTTCTCATCTTTTCATATATCTCTAATTTCCTTTAGCTTTTTAATCTTCTTTCTATTCGATAAAAGGGGAGAAAGAGGTCGTTAGCCTCGTTCTCCCCGGTTCTATTTTTCATTTCTTGTTTAAGTATGTTTTTTCATCTCTTAGAAAAGCATGTTTTTCTTTCTTCTTAGCCTTTTTAGTAGTTTTAGAAATGCATGACATGTAGGATTTACACTATTTGTTGAAAATTCTACATGAATTGCCATCTTTTTTGCTTTCTTTCTTAAATAAAAACACCCACACACAAGAGTACGCTATTTTCTTAAAACAGTAACCCTTTTTGGGCCTCTGAGTGTCGAGTTCACTCTTCCATAGTGGCGCGGGCCACTTCCAGAGTGGCGATTCTAATTGTGCGACCTTTAATACGGACGCATTTGGGGGAGACTCTCTTTCCAAAATATGAAACAAATTACTTTTTCTTTTATCCTAAAAACTGAGAGCAAATTTTCAAAAGGAATTACAGAAGAAAAGGATGAGGGCGACGAGTTTTTCGAAGAGGGATTCCTCACAGTGGAGACTCCACTCGGGATCTTTTAAGAAAGCGAGCTAAATCTGAAAAATATTTCAACTGTTCTTGTCTTAAATTTATCATCAGTATTAGCATTATATACATTGTTTTCCATCTCATTTCTTCCCTTTTTTATTAGGTACTTTTTCAAAACAAAAGAAGAAATGAAAAAATAAAATAAGCCAAATGCTTGCCTACCCTTCACTTCGGCGGTTTATTGTCTCGGATGTGACGCCTCACTTTTCACAACACAAATCTTAAGCACTAAACCTAGAATAAAGGTGTTACGCCTTGAGAAATGTCATTCGAACACTATGAACAAATGAATGAATGCATGGAATATGGAATAGGATAAACGTAGAAAGGTGAAATTGATAAAAATAGTTTAAATAAATCTTGAACAAGGAGATTTTAAAATGTTAAAGTTAGAAAGTTCTTTCAAAGGTGAAAAAGGTGCAGAAAATCGGAACAGGCCCAAGTAAGGCTTACGAACTCCTAAAGCCCAAAATCTTAAATATAAGTTTGGGTATAGAATAAGACTAAGTCCAACTATAAGGCCCAAAAAAATTATAAAATCAAAGAACTCAATTGAGAGCTCAAAAGAAGAAAATTCATGAAAGGCCTAAATGAGGCCCAAACGAGGCCCGAACTTTGAGAAACTCAATAGAGAAATTTAATTGGGGCTTTGGGCCAAATATTATGGGGGCCAAATATAAATAATTATTTGAGCCTAATTAGTTTATTAATGGACCAATTGATTTAATAGCAAGCCCAAATCAAAGATAGGTCCAAAACTTGAAATTTGACCCAAATGAAGTTAATTTGGGCCCAAGGTGAATTTTAATGTCATGAATAAATAAAATAAATAATAAAACAATAAAATAAAACTTCTAGAAGAGGCTTGTCCAGCTCCCCTTAGGAGAGGGAGAGTGATGTGACATTTTGATAAAAAGAAAAAGAAATGGAAAAGAAAGAAAAAGACATGAAAGGATGGTTTCTTGAAAACATGGATCTCTTACCTCATCAAAGGCTCATAAGTCTTCAATGAATAGTGTAAGGCACATGGATAAATGATGAGAGGAGAGGAGATATGATGGGACATAATTAGAATTAAAATAAAAGAAAAAGAGAGATGCCTTGTCAAGTACCATAAACTTAGGAAACTTATTCCCCATTAAACTAAATAAGGCCTTAAGAAAATAGATTATTGAATCTAAACATGGTATTAGAAGTCTTGGAGCCCAAGTTTTAGTTGGATTGCAATCAAATTGAAAGAACAAGAATTTAATTAGGAGTTGAGTTGAAACTAAATGAGTGGTTGTTTGGTCATTTCACCTCCAAGCTTTGCCTATTAATAGAAGACTCTTCCCAACACTTTAAAAAAATTCTCCACTCCCCCCCTCTCTCTAAATTTGGTTCAATCAAGAAGGAGAAGAAGAAGAGAAGAAAAAAAAGAAGAAGAAGAAGAAAGAAGAAGAAATAGAAGAAAGAGAAGAAAGAAAGAAGGAAGAAAAAAGGGAAGAAAGAAACCTAAAATTAAGTCCTAGCTTCTTGGAGCAAGGAAGACCACCAAGTAAGTGATCTTCAAAGATATCTATCACTTACTTAAAAACATCTTCTTGTCTCAAACTCTCTCTAATATAAAATAAGTATAAACAAGAATGAAGATGAACCATGGAATCAAGAAAAGGAAGTACAAGACCTTGTTATAGGGAAACTTTTTAATGACCAAATATAAAGGAGAACTAATGTAAGAAAATATGGGTACCTTAAGATGAACATACTGTGTTGTTATGATGTGTTTGGACATGCATTTGATCTGCCAAAATAGGAGAAGTTTGATGATTGTGTGTGAATGTTGAAGTTAACTCAAAATACTGTAGTCTTAAGCCAATCTAGAAATTTTCGTGTGAAGCAAACATTCTTCAAATTAAAATCTATTTCCAAAATAGTCTCTTTAGGATGTATTGAGTATGTGTAATTTCTGGTTGGACCCCAAACTGTATTGCTGAACCCCTATGCAATTTTTGAAATTTCTGTGACAGTGAGGCAGAAAAATAGCCAACTTTGAACCTTTGTAGATTATTCTAGGAACATCACATTGTGATGAGCCACCTATCCAAAGAAAGGTATATGGGTCTAGTTTCACTCAAATTTTACAAAACTTACTTTGGTTGAGTATAGTCTAAGATATTCTGATTCTACAAAATAGGCTCATTTTTCAAAAGATTTGGTTGTACGAATTTTTAACCCCTCGTCTGTTGACAACCAGTCCTTGATTTTTTCACGACAAGTTTAGATGACACAATAATATAGCTCTCTGTAATATTTCAAAATTTTCTAGTGAGGTATGGTATTTTTTAAAGTATTTTTGAAACTTTGGGAAAGAATCTGAAAATGAAGAGGATTATAATTTAAGAAGGTTTTGAGCAAACTTAAGTACCTAAATCTAAGTTAGGAACGTTGGGGGCCATGAGAGTACTAAGAATGATTAATAAGGATATACTTAAGAATAAAAACACCTCACTTTCATATCCACACAAACATGCATGTGTCACCTTAATTCACATAGTTAAGTTTCTATACTTATTATCTGTTAGGAACCGGAGTTCCAGAGTGAACCGGAGGGCGTGGCTCGATGAGGAGCATTTATTTTTTAGGTGAGTTTTTTCTTATCACTAGCTTGGTATTGTGAATGTGTGAATGGTTAAATTCCTTACGCTTTCATGATATATGATTTGAGAAAATGAATGGTTATTTTACTTGTGAAAGAAAGTTATGTTTGCAAACTCGTATTTTATGAAATGATTTTGGAATATGCTTTTGAGATCTAAATGAAAGTTGGAATGAATGATTAAAGGATGCAATGTGTGTATCATGTTAGCATTGATATTACATTGTGAGTGTCATGTGGTGGTTATATCGCACACCTGATAAAGTGAGGGTATATGTCGCTATATAATATATGGAATATATCGCACACCTGATAAAGTGTGAATATATGTCCTAGTATAATAATAAATGATGTGTTATCTCTATCACTGAGCATTGGTAAGTGACCCGATGAATAATTCTTAGCCCTGTCTCGTGAGTAGGCAGGATATTCGAGGACTCAGTACTGCAATAACTTCTGATTGCGAGGTTAATACAACCTTCGCTATATTATTATGAGATGATTAATGGATGGTAATTGTAACGCCCCGAAATTCCCAGGTCATTAAGTGACATACTAATAGTAATTAGGGATAGTCAAAGACAATCATCCAACAGAAAACTTAATATCTATCATATATAATATCGATTGTTCTTCCACCCACATTGCACAGTTGTTTAAATATTACAGACTAAGAAGAATACAACTGAAACTTAATAAAAATTATAATTTTTGCTCATTAGCCACGGCTCTACACAGCATTCATCTTGCTCCTCGGGTACTTCTTCATTACCTGGCATGAAATGTAATGAGCTGCAAAGCCCAGAAAGAAACTCCCGAACTAAATATTTCTATACTTAGGTACATACAACAGATATAGCAGGATATGATATGTAAAAAATTATGAAGTTCTAAAACTCAACCCAGACTCCTTTACGCTGAAAGAATCCGACACGACACCCGACCACCACCCGACACTTGGGTACAATAACACTTAAACACTGACCTTTTTAACAATGCAGCTAGAACTTGAGCAGATTAAACCGTCAGCCAGTCAGATCCAGTCCCCCATAGCAGCGCCATGATTTCGGAAGGGTGACATACCCATCGGATCATGCGGACCCCGGATAGAACCGACCACGAAGACTCACCTTGCCACACTATGAGTCGTAGCCGAGTGACATACCCAACTAGCTCATGAAAGCCCAAGGATGAAGTAATTGACTGCTGCGCTAACGTCTTAGTTCAACACGGTGCAATAAACCAAACTCAATACTCAATAATAGTCATAATATGAAAGGGATCCCACCCACTCCATCACAAAACCACAAACCCGAGCCACCTCCACGTGAACTCGACCACGACAACACAAGGTTTTACCGAAAATGACCTAACCGAAATATGTACAAGGTAAACATCACAACCCAAGACTCGGTCCATGCATGAGAGATGTCATGACACAAGATGAAATTATAAACCAAGTATTTCAGGTATAAATAAACATTTAAACTCATGGTAGATGCTCAAAAAAGTAACAAACAAGGCCTAGGGATCATGGAGTGCCAAACTGTCCCTAATTTCAGAATAGTGAACAAAGGCAGATTTTGGAACAGAGATTCAAAAATAATTTAAAGCTATCAAACGTTGCTGTAAAATCATGAAAATTTACGGACTGCTAAATAAAGGTGTTATCTACACTTTTCATTAAGGGGCCAAAGGCTGGTTGTAAACAGAAAGGGGCCTAAAAAGCGATACAACAGAGGTTGTCCAAATAAGGACCTGATTGGAAAAAATGACCACTGAAAATGTACTTACTGAAATCAACTTCCGTAAAAAAGGAATGAAACTAGACTCATATATCTACGTTTGGATATATGGATCAACTTAAATGGATTTTTATATAGGAAGATATGAAAGTTTAAAAGGGACTCTCAATCTGCCACACTTGTCACTTGAAACACTTAACATTTCAAAACATAACACATTGACAGAATCTGCCACAGAGGTGTTAAAATGCTTTAAAATTACTAAACGTTCATGGACAATTCTAAAAATTTACATAGGACTAAATAAATATATTATCTACATTTTTCAAGAAGAAACCAAAATTTAAATGTGAACAGAAAGTGGTCAAAAAATTAAATTAACAGAGACTGTCGAAAAGGGGGTCTGTTTGGGAGAAAAAGATAGATCTCAAAATGTACAAATCAAAAGTAACTTCTGTAAAAAGGATATTTTTCTAGACTCTTATACCTATATATGGATATTTGTATCATCTTAAGAGAGTTTTTGTGGAGGGAGTTATGATGGTTTAAAGTAAGCTTACAATCTGCCTTCACCAACGCATAAACTTCTAAAATGTCAAAGGGGTTCAAGAACTCATTTAAAATTCTTAGGCACAATTTTTACAGACTTATAACATCCTAAATAAATCATGGTAAAAATAATTTTCATTTAGAGCATTTTTGGTTCACACGAAAATTATTGGAAGTCTCTAAACACCAATCTGTTTTTCTCTGTTTTTATGTTCTTACTAAAATAATAACTCTTTCCATTTTCATCCAAACATGGCATATCCAAAACACATCAAAACAACATCATATAAGTAAATAAATGTCTACAACATGTTTCTACAACATTCATCATTCATTTCAAGCTCATTTAGAAAGTTCACCAACTTAGATTTTCCAACCATCTCCTAGATTCATGGTCCTATGTTCATCTCCTATCTTTTTCATCCTTTGTTTTTATCTTGTAGAAGAGGAGAGGGAAGAATATGATATTAGGGAAGAAAGATTAAGTTCTAGGAGGTTTCTTACTTGAGTGTTCTTGCTTTGAGAAGGTGAGACTAGATCCTTGCTTCAATCTCCTTCCTTTCCTTCTTTTTCTTCCTTCTCCTTTCTTCTCCTTCTTCTTCTTTCTTTCTTTTCTTCTTCTTTCTTTCCCTTATGGTCTGGCCGAACTTCTTATGGGAGAGGGAGAGAGTGTTTGGGAGTTAGAAAAAATGGGAGAAATGTGGGAAAAGAGGTTCTATTTATAGGCACAAGAGGGTGGGGTGAAATTCCAAAAATAACCCTCATTTAGTCTCCTTCTAACCATTAGTTTCTATTTAGTTTCTCCTATTCCCAACTAAGTCTTGGGCTCCAAGACTCCATGTTCCTTGTTTGGATGTAAAAAGGCCTTTTCCTTAGGCCTTAAGGCCTTGTTTGGGGTTATTAGGGGACAAGGCTCAAACATGAGGTGACTTGAGTGGACATATTGCTTTTCTTTTATTTTAAAGTGCACAAAAATTGTCTTGTCACCAAGGGGGCTGCCGTATTGGGATAGGGGGGAAATTTAATTATTTGTTTTATTTTATAATTTTAATAATTGGGTAGTTAATTGGGACATTTTTAACATTTAATTACAAGAATGGCTTCCTTGGTTAATCTTCAAGATTAGTTCAAGTGTTGAGTTAAACTTTGTTTAATTGGGTATTAAAATTAAAATCTAATCTATTAACTTGATTAATAATCCCATGGGCTTCAATTTTTTATGTTGGAACCTAGTCAAAAATCTTAAGTCTTGGATGTGATCTAGGTGACCAAACTTAGAGTTTCATACTTTAACTTAAATTTTTATTAAGTTCTAATCTCAAGTGGACAAGTGGCTAGTTATTTGATTATTCTAAGTGTTGAACCCTTGTTTAATGATATTAGGGTTTATGTGATTCAATTAGGGTTGAATTACGCCTAGGTTAAAATATCGGCGAAAACGGGTCTTTACATGGAAGGCCTCCCGAGGACGTATCGTACGTGAGGAAAAGCTCCAAAACTCCTTGAAACTTTGCTCCTCTTTCGAGATATACAGTAGGTTTCTCTTACTCATCTCTTTATATTTTGTTCATCTTATCTTTCTTTTTTTAAACGTATTTTTAATCGGTAAAAGGGGAGAAAGAGGTCGTTGGTCTCATTCTCCCCAATTTCTTTTATTTATTTTATTACTGTCCAAGCATGTTTTCTGTTATTAGAATAGTATGTTAGCTTTCTTTTCTTATTTTTTTTAGTCATTTAGCTTTAAAAATACCTGAAATGTTTTCTTTTCATTTTCTTCTTCGTATAAAAACACCCACACACGAGCACACTATTTTTCTTAAAAATAGTAGCCCCTTTAGGACCTCCTGGTGTCGAGCTCACGCTCGCATAGTGACGCACACCACTTTCAAAGAACTCAGAAGTGGAGCACACCACGTCCATGTGGCACGCACCAGGTTATGAGGTGGCATGCGCCACCTCTAATTAAAAACTAGTGGCTTCCAGTAGCCTTTTCAGTAGCCTCTTTCTTCATATTTTCTATCTGTTGGAATTTCTGTTGAAATACCATGTTTTGTGTTTTTTTCTGTTATAAAAATTCACTTGCACAAAAAGAGCACACTATTTTCTCAAAATAGTAGCCCATTTTGGGCCTCTAAATGATGAGCTGACTTTTCCATAGTGACGTGCGCCATTTCTAGAGGGCCCAAAAGTGGCGCACGCTATAGCCAGATGGCGCGCGCCACGTTCGAGGTGGCATGCGCCACCTCTGCTTAAAACTAGTGGCTTCTAGTAGTTTTTTTTGCATTTTTCTATTTTAACAGCATGCTTTTATATACATCAACTACACTGATATGCTGTCATCTCCCACTTGACATGCCTTTAAGTGTAAGTATGCATAAGAAATCTTAGTTTTAGATTATGTCTTATTTTCTTATTTTATTTTTAGTATTCTCTCTTAAACCCACTTTCTGTATGTGTTCTTTTTGATAAATTTATGAAAAAAATAAAATAGAACGGTTAAGTAGAGGCCGATCCTCGGATCGGGCGAGAGGGGTGCCTGTAAAATCCGGTTAAATTTAAAATTCTTAAAACATATTTATTTAATTAATAATTCAATTAGTCAAGTAATAAATAAACTGGTTAAATAAAATTTAATTTAATTAATGAGGTAAGTTTTCTAAATTAATCAAAAACTTATTTACAACTTTAATTAATTTAATTAGCTATTAACTTAATTACCAAAAGAGTTAAAAAGA
>JAUTBS010068108.1:0-13373 GCA_032361285.1 Aequorea victoria
TGCAATCGGGTAAAAGGCCGAGATCATAGCATAAGGGCGCCGCGATTTTGTTTATCGAAGAAGATTTGGAATGGGTTCAACACCCTCACAACGATACATTGGTAGTAACATTAAACCTGATCGGGTTCAATGTCAAGAGGACCTTGGTGGATCAGGGGAGTTCAGCCGAGGTCATGTACTGTGACCTCTTCAAGAAGCCCAATCTCGGCAAAAAGGTTCTGACTCTGTCGCTCACCCCGTTAATAGGTGATCTGAGCTTAAATGGACACATCTAAGCCCTTTAACTTATATTTTATATCCTTATTTTATCTATTTAATAAATGTTTTAGCTTTATTTTGTATGCAAGAGCGGATAGTCGGACATATGGCGAGAATGACGTCAAGAAGCAAAAAATAATGCAAAAGATGTTCGAAGTGCAATATGTCCAAACACGTTCGGACGGAATTCACCAACGTCCGGACGCTAGAAAAGAGGAATGACCACTGCCCAAAAATGTCCGGATACAATTCCCAACGTCCGGATGCCCAAGCAAGGATTAAACAAAGTCTTGGTCTTGGGACAAGAACGTCCGGACGTAAGGCTATCCCATCCGGACGTAGCATCGCTCGAGCGGTCCCTGCATGCATGCACTCGAGCGGTCCCTGCATGCATGCACTCGAGCGGTCCAAGGGAAGTTCCGTCTGGACGCAGCTCCAACCGTTCGGATGTTTTGCGGCGAGATGAATTTCTAATTTTAGTTCTTCGCGAGGTTTTTTGGGGGGAGTATAAAAAGGAACATTTTATCAGTTCCTAGGGTTCCGAAATTGAGAAGAAAACTTCTTGGCGACTAGGGTTCAAACGGGAGAACGAAGAAGAAGATCAAGATGGCTCGTCTATCCGAATCAACGACTTCATTCCTCTCGTCAATGAGCGGCTAATCTCCTTCTGCCTAGGGTTTGGATGAAACTCTAGCCAAGTAATTAGGATTTTTGCACTTAGATTTTTAAACATTTGATTCAACGTTTTGTATGACTGAGGCTTTTGATTTGTTAATAAATTGGTTTTTATTTTCATGATTTCGCTTTCGTCTTACTTTTCTGTGATGACGATGACGGAGTTATACAAATATTATTTGATTTGATTATGATTGAGACGTGAGATAGGTTATACTACGATGAGACGGATCGTGCCAAAACATTAAGGATGATCCGTGCTACTGAAAGATAATCTATCCCAGATCACTAATCATATTTATCTTCTTGTTGATGTCATTGCGACTTGTAGTCAAAATGGATCGTTGTTGAATTGAATGGTTGATTATTTATTTTCAATGTATTTTTCTAATTACAAAGTTAGGGTGAATTCCTAACCTTAGGCGACTTTCTCTTTCAACAAAGAACCTCTGGTTTTATTCATTTTCGTAGTTAAATTAATTAATCACAAAATCTCTTTTCATTTGATTAAATTGAGAATTAATTGAAATTCAACACAACTTAGCCTATTTGTCATTGTGGAACGATACTCGATCTTACGCATTATTCTATAGAGTATCTATTTTAATCGAACTTTATAAATATTATTTTTGATCACACAAACGACGTAGATCAGTGGGGTTCCATTCACAACCAGTTTAGCCCCTGGGAATAGTGCTTGTCCGAGTCGACTCTGTCACCATTGAAACCGACTTTCTAGTGGCAGACGTTCCCTCGACATACAACGCCATCGTCAGTAGGTCCTAGCTGCACGAACCAAAGTCATATCATCCACCTATCATCAAATGATGATGTTTCCCACTAAAGAGGGAATCAAAGTAATTTATGGCGACCAAGTCGCCTCAAAGGAATGCTTTGTGGCCGCGCTCAAGTCAAAGTGAACCACGAGACAAGTGCAGATGGTGGAGGTCCCAAATCCACCTGTCTTGGAAGATGTGGGTGCTGAGGCATCAGGAAAAGCCGTAAAAGATCTCCTGATTGTCCTTATCGATGATGCCAATCCTGAGAAGTTTTTCTTGGTGGGCTCGACTTTAGTTGAGGAGGAGAGGGCCGAGATGATAATCTTTTTGAAGAGCAACATCAAAGTCTTTGCTTGGATGCCCTAAGAAATGTCAGGAGTCGACCCCGCCTTCATCTGCCATTGGGTCAATGTCAACCCGACCTTCAGACCTGTAAAACAAAAAATCCAAAGATCAGCACCGCAACATGTAGAAGCCATGGCTAAGGAATTCACGAAACTCTTGGATGCCAAAATCATCAGGGAAGTCAATTATCCTAATTGGCTGTTGAACATGGTAGTAGTAAAGAAGAAGATTGGGAAATGGTGGGTGTGCGTGGACTTCACCAGTCTGAACAAAGCCTGCTCGAAGGATAGTTTCTCCCTCCTAAAATTTGATCAGCTAGTCGACTCAATGGC
This sequence comes from Aequorea victoria, assembly GCA_032361285.1. NCBI lineage: Eukaryota > Metazoa > Cnidaria > Hydrozoa > Leptothecata > Aequoreidae > Aequorea > Aequorea victoria. The sequence continues at coordinate 2,390 of JAUTBS010068108.1, forward strand.
CGAACACACGCGAATGAGCTTTCTAGATGCCTATCGCGGCTACCATCAGATTGCAATATTCGATCTCGACCAGGAGAAGACAACCTTCACCATCCCGCGGGGAACCTATTGCTATAAAGTCATGCCTTTCGGCTTGAAAAACGTGAGGGCCACCTATCAGAGGATGGTGACTAGAATGTTCGACGGGATGCTAGGCCGCACGATGAAGGCCTACATAGACAACATGGTTGTGAATTCCATGTAGAAGGAAGACCACCTAGCCGACTTGCAGGAAATACTCGACACCTTGAAGCTCCATAGGCTCAGATTGAACGCGTCAAAATGCACTTTTGGCATTGGTTCTAGAAAATTCCTCTGCTTTCTCGTAACGCATAGAGGTATTGAGGCAAATTCGGACCCAATCTAGGCAATCCAGGCCATATAGAGATCTAGTTCAGTCAAGGATGTTCAAAAGCTTACGGGGGTGGCCTCATCCCTAAACAGATTCATTAGTCGCTCCTCAGATAAACGTCGTTCCTTCTTCTAAGCCCTAAAATGCAATCCCACATTCCAATGGACGGAAGAAGCCGACAAAGCCTTGGAAGAGCTCAAGAAGTATATGGCCGAACCACCGCTCCTATCCACCCCAGTTGTAGGAGAAATGTTATACCTCTACCTCGCCGTGTCATAACATGCGGTGAGCAGAGTATTAGCTAGAGAGGAGGATCGACACCATCAGCCGATTTATTATGTCGGCAAGACCTTTTCCGATGTTGAAACAAGGTACTTGCTACTAGAGAATCTGACTTATGCCCGGGTTATGGCTTTGAGGAAAATGATTCATTACTTCCATGCTCACCCCATCATGGTGCTCACTGAATATCCTCTGAAGGCGTTACTCGGCAAGGCTGACCTCACGGGAAAAATCTCTAGATGGGTCGTAGAGCTCGGAGAGTTCCACATCAATTATGAACTAAGACCGACCATCAAAGCACAAGTCCTGGCCGACTTTATCATAGAATTCACCCCGCTGGACCTTGCTATCACGCTAGCTGCAGAGCCAACTGCCGAGCTAGAGGGGCAAGTCCCCCTGAGACGTGGAAATCATCATCAATAGAAGCCTAGAAACTCCAAGTGGGTGGTGCATCGAGCAATCGAGGCACAGGAGCTGGAATTGTCTTGATCTCACCAGAAGGAATCAAAATGGAGCAATTGTTGAATCTTGGCTTCCACGCTTTGGACAACGAGATCGAGTATAAAGCCCTATTGGTCGGCCTTCGAGCGGCAAAGAAGCTCCATGTGACCGAACTTGAGGGGTGCAGGGACTATCAACTAGTAGTCAACCAACTCACGGGTGTGTACGAAGCCTAAGACGACAGAATGACCAAGTATTTGGAAAAAGCAAGAGAAAAAACAAAATAGTTCAAAGACTTCAAACTAGAGCAGGTCGAATGAGAACTGAACATCCACGCCGACGCCCTCGCTTCCCTAGCCATGACAACTGTCTCTAGCAATAGAAGAATAATCACTGTGGACATTGTGCCAAGGTCCAGCATCGAGGCAGTGCCCCTTCTAGAAGAGGTCCTCCCTGTGAACCCATCGCCAAGCTGGATAGACCCTATCGTGGCTTTTCTCAAGTCAGAGCACCTCCCAACTGATAAAAGGAAGGCACACAAGATTTGGCTTAAGGCGACTCATTTTTGGTTGTCCCCTAACAAGAAATTTTACAGAAGATCATTCACTGGACCATACCTCCTCTGCGTGCACCCAAGTACGACAGAGGACCTCCTATTTGAAATTCATGAAGGCATATGTGGCAGCTACACAAGGGGTAGGTCGTTAGCACACAGAGCGATAACACATGGCTATTGGTGGTTGTATATACAGAAGAACGCCCAACAATATGTTCAAAAGTGTGAGAAATGCCAAAAGTTTGCCTCTTTGATATACCAAACAGTCAGCGAGCTCTCGCCTCTCACTAGCCCATGACACATCGCTCAGTGGGGCCTCGATATTGTGGGACCTCTTCCAAGAGCCATGAATAACAAAAAGTTCCTCATCATAGCCACATATTACTTCACCCAATGGGTGGAGGCCGAATCTCTTGCTAACATAAGGGAGACTGATGTAAAGAAATTCGTGTAGAGGAATATCATCACGAGATTCAAAATCCCAAGGGCTGTTATCTCGGACAATGACACCCAATTTGATAGAAGAATATTTCATACCTTTGTGGCCGAGTTGGGGATCAGCTTTTACAACTAGACACCGGCCTACTCTCAATACAACGGACAAGCAGAAGCATCTAATAAGACCATACTTGGCGGCATAAAGAAAAGGCTGGAAGAAGTGAAAGGAAAATGGGTGGATGAGCTACCAAATGTCCTTTTGGCCTATCGAACGACACAACGACGATCAACGGGGGAAACTCCGTACTCTATGATGTACGAAACCGAGGCAGTAATTCTTTTAGAAATTGGCCTCCCCATAATGAGAATCGACCTCTTTACTCCGAAAAGCAATGACAAGATATTAGCACGAGACTTGGACTTGGCCGAGAAACAAATGGAGACCGCCCTTCTTAGAATCCAAGCTTACCAACAAGAAATGGACAATGAGCACAACAAGAAAGTTAGACCCCGAGACTTCTCTCGTGGAGACTTGGTGCTTTGGAAGGTTATGGGAAACATGAAAGTACCCTCAGAGGACAAGCTCGACACAAATTAGGAGGGGTGTTACAAAATTCGGGCCGTTGTAAGAGCTAGAGCATACAAGCTTAAAGATGCTAGCGGGAAGGAGGTCCCAAGATCGTGGAATAGGGCCAATGTGCGATTTTTCTTTCATTGACAAAGCAATGTAATCTCTTTTGGCCATGCTGTGTAACCGGTGTAACCGATGAAGAAAACTTATCAATAAAATTACTTTCAAACTCATACACCTATGATGCATAGCTCGAACAGTTTGGCCAAGCAGGAATTCGAACAATTCTTGAGTTCGAATAACCCCACAGCCAACTCAAACAGCTCGGCCTAGTAGGAATTTAAACAATTCATGGGTTCGAATAACCCCACAGCCAGCTAAAAAAGCTTAGCCTAGTAGAAATTCGAACAATTCTCGGGTTCAAATAATTCAATAGCCAGCTCGAACAACTCGCCCTAGTAAGAATTCAAAAAATTCTTGGGTTCGAATAACCCAACAGCTCGGACAACTCGGCCTAATAAGAATTCAAATAATTCTCGGGTTTGAAATAACCACACAAATAGCTCAAATAGATTGGCCTAGCTCCAAGCTCGAACATCTCCCCCAAGCATAATTCAAATACTCTCGGAAAGCATATAGGATGACGAAGTTAGATTGCCCTCGGTCATAACCAAATGGGGGCAACAGTTTTTGCCCACCGAGATGCACTAAAATCGGTCATTTAGTCACAACAATTAGAGAAATTTGGAAGAGGTGAAGCTCTGCTCGGCCACGGTCAAAATCTTAGCTCGGTCTCAGTGCATGCCTAGCTCGGCCAGAGCGATGGGTATTACCTCGATTTTACATGATAGAGCTCGGCTAAACTCAATTCAGAAGGGGCAGCTTAGTTGACACCCACCTTATGACCGAAGTATGTTGTCATCGGTCGAAAAGGGCTAAACACTTAGTAATGTCAGAGCTTAGATCATTTCTACATGACAGAGCTTGGTCATGTTGGAGCTTAGCTTGGCCAGATACAGTTTAGTTCAGTCCGAATGTGATGAATCCTAGTTCGGCTGACACCCAACTTAAAATTGAGGATGCTGTCCTCAGTCCAAGAGGGTTAAACACTTGGGAAAAATCTAAAGAAAAATTGAGCCGAGATGACGGAGGGTCTGAGTTGAAAATAAGTTACCGAGATATTGTGTCCTCGATGCTAAGAGTAGTCGCAAACACTTTTCAAAATTATTTGATTGACACATAGACCGAACACATGAAGACATGACAAAATAGAGAACCAATGGTTTCTTTCATTAAACAAAATTAGTCCCGGTGGCTACAATTACAGAGACGGCTTTACAAGGAAAATAGTCGAGCTTTGAGGAAAAATTAAAAAGTAAAAATTATGCCAATGGATCCTCGGCAGGAGGATCCACGACCGATGGAAGAGCTGAGTCCGGTTGGGACACAGCTGGAGAGCCATAGGCCTATGGAAGAGCTGAATCAAACAGGGGCACAACAGCTGGATCAACTGCGGTGGTGCCCGGTTCTCCCGGTATTGGAGGGAGCTTGACCTAATGGGGAGAGCTCTCTTTCACGTTTAAGCGCGCGAGGGCGGCCTTCCTGTCACGCATCGTCTGAGGGTGAGCTCGGTCTTCACAGCATTTACTTGGCCGATGATCACCTCGATGCCAATATCGTAGCTGACCTGTCACACATCATCTTCACAAGCCACACGAGTTGCCTCCATATCTGACTACACCTGTCTCATGGTCTCAAGTTTGGCATGAACTAGCCTCAACGTCTCCATCTCGGCTTCAACTTTGAGCAAGGCCTGCACCAAGTCAACCTCCTTTTCCTGGGTAACCTCGAGTTCCTTCGTGATATGGACAATCTTGTCTTTCACGGACTGGGCCTCGGTCGTCCTCTTTTCCAGAGCCGCGATGGCCTTGGCTTAGGCCCTTTCAAGCACAACCAATTAGTGGGCCACTTGGTTGTTCGCGATCTTCAAATCATCAAGCCAGTCCAGCAGTAAGTGAATATCTTACAAAATCTGCACAAGTAAAGAGCGACAGTAAGTCCCAAAAGCATAATAAACCGAGCTATATCAGAAAAGAAGTTAGACCATCTTACCTGAACCCCGACGTGAATGACCGATGCTACGAGCATGCCGTTAGCCTCCTTGGCTTAGTCCCCAATGACCTTGGGAAAGAGAAGAGCCTTAGAAAGAGCATAGGACGTGGATGGACGACTAAAGGACCTCATTTGGACCGTTATCGGCTGACCATCATGAACCAGTCTCGGCTCCCATGGCGTGTCAATTTCATCCTCATCCAGTTGGATGTGCTCCTCTAACGATCGAGGCGCGATGAGGTCAGTCACCTCGATAGGTGGAGAGATAGCCTTCCTCAAATGCTTTTGCCTGACTAAGGGGACCTCGACAGTGATGGGTTGAGCTTCAGTCGCTTAGGACAGTGTTGGTTGAGAGAAAAGGGCAACATGAAGGGCCGTTGCATGGGCCAAAGTATGCTGTGCGTGGAGGCTTTGGATGGAAGAGCAGGTGGCAGCAGCAGCAGGATAGCCGAGCATGGCTTCCCTCATATTATACGTCCTTGGAACCCTCGGCTTGTCGGTCGACAAGGGAGGGTCTTGACGCATTCTTTTGCTAAGGGTATGAGTGTATGATGGTTCGTACCTCAACAAGTAGGGAGCATCTTGGTGCCAAAATGTAAGAGCTTGTTCCACCAAGGCAGAGCTGACTTGATTTCTTCGACGAGTTGGGAGATCGGTGTCTGCACAAGAGAATGAATAAATTAACATGCTAGCAAATAAACACAAAGAAAAGTATAAGATGACATCAGAGAGGGATGACACCAACCTGGGATGCCTTTAAACCTCAGCACACACCTCCCTTGCTACTCGGGGCCGTACTCGAAGTTTTCACTGACGAAAAGGAAGTCGGCGGCATGCTTATCCGAGTCCATAAGCTTGGTGACCAATTCTACCACACGAGTTCGGAGGTAGAGATAATGGGTGGACATATCCTTGTTGTGGGCTAAGGTGTAGCAGTAAAAGATCTCGATGATGCCGAGATCGATACTCATTCTACAATTGATCTTAATCACCCCCATTACAATACGAAAGAAGTTGATCGAGACTTGGAGCGGCGCAAGCTGACAGTCTGCCAACATGCGCTGAAGAAGGGAGTTGAGCGGGAAGCGAACTCCACCCTCTATGATGAAGAAAATTAGGAAGACCACAATATTGTGGCGGATGAGACTCTGGGCCGAGCTTAGATCATAGAGCTCTAGGCCGACATCGTTAGGGATATGGTATTATTTGCGGAAGTCAGCCAAGCACACCTCCAATGGAATTTACCCATTTAGAGGAGAAGCTCGGACAATTCAATAAAGGCCAATTCGAGGTGAAGTGTAGGTCAAAAAAGGCAAAGACCCATAAAATAGAAACCACCAGAAATAGTAGAAACCTAAAAAAGGTAAAGACCCAGAAAACGTAAATGCCCAAAAACAGTGGAAACCAAAGAAAAGCAAAGACACAGTAAATATGAAGGCTAAGAACCCAGGAGCGCACTCAAAGGAAAACAAGTCAATGGAGAGGGAAATCTCACCAAGAATAAACAAAAATCGAAGCTAGAGATCAGCACGAAGGAAACTAGAGGACTCGCGACAAATCTGAATCCACTTAAAATCGGAACACATGAAAAGAAAACTTACGTAGTCACAGAAGATCACGATTGACGACCGAGTGGACGACGTCAACGAAAAAAACCGGTGGTGGTGATGATGGACCAACGTTGATGTGGGGAGTCGACGGAGACGGGACAACGGTGATGAAGGAGAAGAATCTTCGAAAGAGAGTAATAGAGAGCAAAAGTGATGAAAAGGGAGGATGACCCACTTTTATAAACCCAAGGAGAGGGTAATGGTCGCATCCCCATAAAGGCGCGTCAGTAAAACACCTCTCAAAGCGCGAGCTCAGCCTAGCCTCGACCAATGAGGAGACAACGCATGTAGCCGAGCCCCAGAAATTCAAAACGTTACACCAACGGTTACCTCGATATCGAGCTCCTGGCCACTTAACTGTTGACGCGGATGTGCCAAGCCCATTGATCGCGTCGTTAATGCGGTCAAAGATAAATTTATAACAAGAACCGAGTAATATGAACTACTCCGTAGAATAGAGTGTAAGACCGGATGCCGATCCACAGGGACAAAGAGGCTAAGCTATATGTTTTGCTAATTAATTCTATAGTTAATTCTATAGTGGGAGAAACGACGATGAATTATTTTGTTTAAACTAAAACGAGAAATTGAATGTGATTAAAAACTAATTAAGAGAGTTCTAGGGCAACACGAATCCACCCTAGCTTCGTAATCATAAGTTTTAAAAGAAGTTTTAGTCACTTTCAATTGGATCATTCAATGCACCATTAAAGCTACAAGCTCAATGGTGCAACAAGAAAAACTCGAAAGGGCGATAATCGGCATAAAATATCTAGATTAGCACGCGTTGTCCGTAATTGAGTCACGGCACAACGCGTCTTCTCTAAGCATATTCTATCACGACACGCACCCAACGAAGCATGAAAAACATTGTAAAATGGTCTAATCACAGAAGAGAAGAATGCAAAGATGAAATAAACGTTTAACAACTGTTATTGATAACATGAAAACATGAATCAAAAGATCCTCAAGAACATTTTACAATCGAACGATCCGAAAGGAAAACAAACAAACCAAAACTACTCCTAAAAACTACATTACAAAAGGGGGCTAGGGTTTCATCGAAACCCTAGAAGAAAAACCTAGCCGCTCATCATCGAGATGAACGAAGAAGAAGATCCGCATGCGCACGCCATAGATCGATCTCCAACGATGAACTCGAGCCCTAGCAGCCTCCCAAACCTCTCCTTAGCCAAAGTACGAACCCTAATATCAAAAAAAGAGTTTCTTTTTATACCCCCATGATAGCCACGCGAAATAACGAAGCACTTAAAAATCTGTCTCGCCGAAACACGTCCGGACGTAAGTCACGCGCGTCCGGACGTGGAACTCGAGTAAGTATTCTGCCTTGGTACGTCCGGACATTGGCCACGCATGTCCGGACACAAATGCACAGTGGCTTATTCCTCTGCTTGTTTTGACTCCAAAACTCATTTTTTGCTTCCTTATGCCTTACTTCTTGCTTTTAACTCCATTTTGGACATGTGATTCGGTGTACCTAATGCTGCACAAAAACACACTAAAACACGTATTATAACAACGACTCAATGACATAACATAGTACGTTGGAGGGCTTAAAAGTACATTTTTAAGCCCAGATCAGGTCTCTAGTGATTTCTTCTTTCTTTCTGCCTTAAAATTATTATTTATATTTATTTTCTCATAAATTCAAAATGATATATATGTATATAACTGCATATTTGATATATTCTTATACATGAACTCTTTATTTTAATATATATATCGTATATATATATATATATCAACATATATGAATCTGAGTCTCTTCTTCATTCAATCTGTGAATGTGGTATATTAATATATCTATGTGTATTTGTAATCAATTAAATGTTTGATCTTTATCAGAAGATTAATTAATTATAACAATGGTGATATATATATATATATACATAACTGTTTTTAAGAACATAAAATAGAGAGAAAGAGGAATGAACCAGAGAACTAAAAGAAGCTACGGACGACGACAGTTATACCGGTGGTCTGAGGTGCTACAACGTTGGTGGACTGCGTCGATGGTGGTGAATCGTGGTGGATGCGCTGTAACAAGACCGATGGAGATGGATTGCGAAAAAGAAGGCTAAGATGAAAGTGAGGTCTAGGAGAAAGGAAATTACATTTATAAAGGAAGCTGATCTCCAGGGATCTCGATAGCTATCAAATCCTATAATAATCTCCACAAATCTCTCTTTTCATTTTTTGCGAGATAACCGTTTCTAATTTAGGATTATTCTGCTGTTATCGCCTCATCAATTATCTTTATCGATATTTTTCTATTTTAAATTCCAGCAGATTACTTACTTCTATAGTTAATTATTCTTTCCGTTTTTATAGTTATTAAAGTTTTGAAAATTTTATTAATTTATTTAATTAAATTTTTAATTAATTATTTTAATTTAAATTACCGGGTTTTACATTATCCTCCCCTTAAAATTTTTTTTCCCTCAAAATTAGAATACTAACATTGAGGAAACAAATGTGGATAACGTTCGCGAATCTCATCTTCGCATTTTCACGTGGCCTCTTCCACTCTATGATTTCGCCATATGATCTTAATGAGTCGAATCTACTTGTTCCGTAGAACTTCTTCTTCGGTATCAAGAATTTGAACGAGTTGCTCCTCATAGGTCAAATCTTCACGAACTCGAAGTGACTCATAATTCACCATATGCGTCGGGCTATAGACGTACTTCCTTAGTATCAATACATGAAACATATTGTGTACCCCGGTGAGACTAGGCGATAAAGCCACGCGATAAGCTACCTCACCAATACGGTTTAGAATCTCCAAAGGTCCAATATATCGGGAACTCAACTTCCCCTTCTCGCCAAAGCGAATAATTCTCTTCCAAGGTAAAACCCTTAAGAATACCATATCTCTAACTAAAAACTCCAAGTCTCTCCTGCGTAAATCGACATAACTTTTTTATCGACTTTGAGCTGCTAAAAGATTATTCTAAATAGTAACAATCTTTTGAGTCACATTCTTCACCAGATCAGGTCTAAGAAATTGTCTCTCTTCCACTTCATACCAACACAAAGGGGACCTACATTTTTGCCCATACAACGCTTCATACGGTGCCACTCCCAAACTCAAATGATAACTATTATTATAAGAGAACTCCATTAGTGATAATTGTTCATCCCAATTACCTTTTCTCTCTAAAGTACAAGCTCTCAACATATTCTCCAACGTCTGAATGATTCTCTCTGATTGTCCATCAGTCTGCGGGTGATAAACTGAACTACAATCTAACCGAGTACCCATAGCAGTCTGCAAGGCACCCCAAAACGTGGATCACGATCCAAAACAATTGAAACAGGTGAACCGTGAAGCTTGACAATCTCCCTCACATAAATGTGCCAAACGGTCCAATGTATGTGTCGTCCTGATAACAATAAAATGCGTTGACTTCGTAAGTTGGTCCACTATCACCCAAGCATCGTGTCCATTACGCGTACGAGATAAGCCAGACAAAAAATTTATCGTGACATTCTTTCACTTTCACTCGGGTAGTGGTAAGGATTAAAAGCTTTTCCACTGGTCTTTGATGGTCGACCTTTACCTGCTGATAAGTAAGACACTGCGCTACGAATTCGGCTATATCTCACTTCATGTCGTTCCACCAAAAATGTTCTCGAAGATCTCTATACACTTTAGTACCTCTCGAATGAATGCTATACCCAGAACTATGAACTTCAGTCAGAATCTCTTTCCTTAACTCACCGCTGACAGGTACGCACACTCGATCTCTGAATTTAAGAACTCCATCGTCACTGATACTGAAATCCTTAACCTATCATTTGTGCAGCTCTTCAACATTCTTCTTGCATTGAAGATCATCTTGTTGAGCTATACAGATTCTCTCCAGCAAGGTCGGCCTTACTGTCAACTGACTACACAAGACCGTTTTCCCATGTTATATAATATCTACTCCCATCCTCCTCAAATCCTCTACCAATTGATCCTGAACTGTTAATGACGCCGAGCTACTTTCCAAAGACTTCCAACTCAGGGAATCTTCCACCACATTCGCTTTTCCTGAATGATAAAGTATCTCGACATCGTTGTCCTTCAATAATTTAAGGTATCGCCTTTTCCTCAAGTTGAATTTCTTCTGAGTGAAAATATACATTAGACTCTTATGATTCGTGTAAATCTCACAAGACTTCCCATACAAATAGTGTCGCTATATCTTCAGAGAAAAAAGTTTAGAATATTGCATCATATCATTAGTAAAGGTTTGAATCCCCAGAGTTCTATATGTTATGAGTTTGGTTAGTAGATTGATTAAGTATTTTCTTAAATGTCACACCCGCTCCCTCGAGGGTAGGTATTCGTACTCGAAGTGGGGTGATGCAACCAACACAACTCGTCGTCTAGGCATAATCCAGTAAATTAAATTAACATCTTACGAAATTGTAATCAACCAAACAACAATGATATAAACGTAAGGGATACATCATCCCAAATATCCATACAACTGTACAGTACTCCACTATTATATAATCACAACTCAAAAGAAATAAACATTCTTCTCAAGGACTAAAGTCTTCCTTGAACA
>JAUTBS010068219.1:0-13372 GCA_032361285.1 Aequorea victoria
GTTGATTGGGGGTGTTCGGGGTTGATTGGGTTTATACTTGAAAGTACCTTCGGACTTTCAGATACGTGCAGAAGCTCGTTTGGATATGACTGATGCTCTTTTCATCATTGGACGGCCATAGGAACCGGCCGATGTTCGGTTTAATCAAAAATGGGGTGTCTACAGTTGGTCCTAAGGGTCTGTTCAATTTCTAAGTCAATTGGTACTAATTCAGGGTAACAGGACCTTCAACCATGCATGCACAACACAACATCCAAAATGAAAGTCTACTAACACCCTAGTACAATAATATTATCACTATTATGAATGAGAAATCTCACTGTGCTTTGTAGGAAAAGGTACGTCCCCGCTTTGTGCTGCAAGCTCGTATGCTCAACGGTGATTAATATCCTGCGCAAACACTTGAAAACAAAAACAAAAAACAAAAACAAAAATTTAGAAAGCAAACATAATGAATCCAACTAAGAATTAAAAACAGAATTAATCATAAAAACAAATAGCCATAATTATTGTCCCCGACAACGGTGTCAAAATTTGATCGTTTTGTCGTTGGTGATCAAAAATACTATTTATAAAATCGAGTAAAAACAATTACTCCATACAATAGCGGTTAAGATCGAATATCGTTCCACAGGGACAAAAAAGCTAAACTATCTATTTTTCTAATTAACTTCGTTATTAATTCTAAAGTAGGAATGAAAACTTACAGATTTGTTGATTAACTAAAGAAATGCAATAAAAAACTAAATTGAAATGGATTTAAAATAAATCTAGGGATATACGAATCCATCCTAGCTTAGTAATTGCATGTTTTGAATTAGTTTTAGATACTTTCACATGGATCACTCAAAACACCATTATGGATACAAGCCCTAATGGTGCAACAAGAAAACTCAAAAGAATGGTAATCGGCATAGGATATCTAGATTAGCACGCGTGGACCGTAATTGAGTCACGGCACAACGCGTCTTCTCTAAGCATATCCTATCACAATACACATCCAATGATGCAAAGATAACATTGTACAACGAATCATTAAACTAATCACAGAAAAGACTAATGATAGAGCGATAGAAAACTTTTATAAAACATTATTGAATGCAAGAATCAATAATTCCAAAAAATCGTTATACAATCGAATGATTCAAAAGAAGCAAGAAAAATGAAAATTAGAACAAAAACTACATTAAAAAAAGCTAGGGTTTCATCAAAACCCTAGACGAGGAGCTTAGCCGCTCATTGACAAGACGAACGAGCAAGATCCGGATGATCGTGACATCGTCTTCCTCTCCTCCACCTTGTGCTTGAACCCTAGCCCCCTTAGGAGGTTTTTCCATAGTTTTTCGAACCCTAGGAACTAAGAATAAGTTACTTTTTATACCCCGTCTCAAAAGCCTCGCACACGAATTAAAATTAGAAGTGTTCCTCACCGACGAGCGTCCAGACACAAGTGATGAGCTTCCGGACGAAAATGCCCAGTGGCTTGCTCGCTCGAGCGCTTAATTTAAACCTTGGAAGACTGCTCGAGCGGTGGAGCGTCCGGATGCGTTTAGTGCTGCGTCCGGACGAAGAAGTCCAATAGTTATTCCTTCCCCCTTGTGTCGACCCCCAGTGCCTTGTATGCCTCTAGGTTGACCCAACATGACTTGTATGGCTTATGAGTCGACCCCAGATTATACTTTTGCTTCTTTCTGCATTATTTCTCGCTCTTAACCCCACTTTTGTCAAATGATCTGCTGTACCTAATGCTGCAAGAAAGCATACTAAAACACACATTATATTAACAACTCAAGGACATAAAGTGTGTTGGACGGCTTAAAAGTGTTCTTTTAAGCTCAGATCAGTTTCCCCTGCGTTCTTCAATCCAAAAGGCATGACTTTGTAGCAAAAGCTCCTTATGGGGGTGATGAAGGCAGTCTTTTCCTGGTCAGGGCCAAACATTGTGATTTGGTGATATCCTCGATAGGCGTCGAGAAATCTCATCCGTGCATGTCCGATCGTTGAATCTACCAGTTGGTTTATCTTTAGTAAGGAAAATCTGTCATTCGGGAAAGTCTTGTTTAGGGTAGTGAAGTCCACACAAGCCCTCCATTTCTCGGTCTTCTTCTTGACCACTACTGTGTTGGATAGCCAATCGGGGTATTGTACCTCTCGGATTGTGGATTTGAGTAGCTTAGCCACCTCTTCGGCTACTGCTTCGGTATGCTGAGGTGCCGACCTCTGACTTATCTTTTTGACCGGCCTATATACCGGGATAATGTTAAGTTGATGACAAATAAAGGCAGGGTCAACCCATGTCATCTCATTGGGTGTACAAGCAAATATTTTGATATTAGTGTTGAGAAATAAAACCATTTTGGTCCGTTTCTCTTTCCCCATGGATGAACCAACCAAGAAGAAGTTTTTGGGGTTAGCCCCATTGATATGGATGGTGAGGAGGTCTTCTACGACATTTTCTTTGGCCTTAGTACCGACGTCCTCCAATACTGGTTGGTCGAGAATTTCTACCAGCTGAACCTACCTCATGTGGCACTTGCTTTTTAGCGTGGCCACAAAACATTCCTTTGAGGCGACCTGGTCGCCATGTATGACCTCCACACCCTCATTCATGGGAAATTTTATCATTTGATGGTAGGTGAAAGGTATAGCCTTCAATTCATGTAGTCATGACCTTCCCACTATAGCATTATAGGTTGAGAGGACGTCCACCATGAGAAAATTGATCTCTATGGTAAAGGAACAAGCTCAGATGAGGACCGTCACTCTCCCCAGTGGCCATACTACTTGTGAGTTAAACCCTACCAAGGGGGTGAGTGGCGGGATTGTTGGGTTCTGTAAAAAATTGCCTCCGTATCTTAAATTAGACTACAACTCCTTGGATCTTTCGGTGTATGAACCTATTACCCGATCAGTAGAGACTTGGTGAGTGGTCACCAAAATTGGCCGCCGCCTCTCCTCTCTTTTCTAATCTCTCATACCCTAACTCTGAGAAATATGAGCCTTAAGTCACATATTTATAGGTTAGGTCAAGTGAGGAAAGTGACCTGATCTGCAATTATGAAGTACACTGGAAATCCAAGGATAATAATTAAATTAACTCCTAAAAAAATTAAGAAATTACAAATCAGCACCCCGTGATATATTTCTAATTCTATTAATTGTAATTAATTCTACTAAATAATTACAACTGCACTCCAATTTAATTATCTGAGATCATTACGATAAGTGTCTTTGTTTGCCGAGTTATATATCAAATAATATGATTCTCTGTGTTAAATTTTTAATACCCGCGTAGTAAAATTTAATTATTAGTAATTTAATTTCACCAACATCTATAATCATTGATTACCAAATTTAACTTGTTTGATATACTACCGAATTAAATTAATAATTCACTCATCAAGTTTACTGGTAGTAATAAAACTTATAAATTTATCAAGAGGGTATTACAATCCAGAATTATTCTAGACACGGATTGCTTCGAAATATAAAATTGATTATATTTTAATATTTATTACCCATGCTATAGGATCTATTGAAACAATAAGATTGAATCTCGCCCATAAGTAATTCAAAGTAATAAAATATTAAAACACGTGAGCATTCAATATTTATCGGGATTAAGAATTTATGAGCCTTTGAGCAAACTGTGAAATTGTATAAGCCCAATCATGTCAGTATATGGATTTTAACTTTACATTTGATCCTGTTCAATACATTCCTGGTGTACGGAACACAATTTTTCTTGAATTATCGAACAAATTATCATGATTAAGATAAACCACATAGATTGTGTTTGCAGATATACCGATAGGATGTCAACCCTATCTAGGTTGTGAACTAATATAATAATACAAGAACTGGATTTCTGATATTTTCTAAGTAAACTAAGCTCTACTTACCAGAATTCTTACTATGTATAATTATCGGCATTTTGCATATTAATTATAAATAATTAATAATGCATTTTCTACAAACATATATATATATGGGCTGAGACAATCCATTATATTATTAAAAAATAATATAAAATGTCTGACACTGATTTTATATAAAACTCAACAATCTCTCACTTTTTATTAAAGCCACGTGGTCATACATCTCAAACATAATCCCTCTACGTGACTATTGAAAGTCTGAGTCATTAAGCTCTTCGTAAAAGGATCTGCCAGGTTATCTACTGATGCAATTCTGGTTACAATCACATTACCTATCTGATCGATCTCTTGAATCAGATGATACTTACTGAATTTTTGACTAAAAATTTGAGTCAGTGTACCCAGTAGGCACAAGATTCTCAGCTTGGTAAACCAGCACATAATCTCTAGTTCTTTTTAGATACTTGTGAATATGTTTTACCGCTGTCCAATGTTCTCCGCCTGGATTAGATTGAAATCTATTAACCATGCTAATCGGTAAAACAAATATCAGGTCTAGTATATAGCATGACATACATGAAACTTTCGACTGCCGAAACATAAGGAATATCCTTCATCATTTCTATCTGATCAAGTGTTTTAGGACATTGATCCTTAGATAGACTGATTTCATACCTAAAAAAAAGAAATAATTTCTTGAAATTCTACATGCTAAATCTAGCGAGAACATTATCGATATAAAATACTTGGGATAAGCTCAACATCCTTTTACCCTGATCTCGCAAAAGCTTGATCCCAAGGATGTAACTGACTTCTCCTAAATTCTTCATATCAAACTGTCATAACAATCACACCTTTATGGTAGACAACTCTTCCACATCGTTACCGATGAAAAGTATATCAGTCACATAAAGTACAAGAAATATCACCACATTTCTGTCAACTTTTCTGTACACACAGGTTTCATTCGGATATTGATAAAAACTAAATAATTTTATTGCCTCATCAAACCAGATGTTCTAAGACCTGGATACTTGCTTAAATTCATAAATGGATATTTGTAGCTTTCATACCTTACTCTCTTAGTTACTTGCTATGAAATTGCCTGGTTACATCATGTAAATGCACTCGTCAATATTTTCATTAAGAAATATACTATTGACATCCATTTGCCAAATTTTGTAATCAAAATGAGCAGCAATGGATAAAAGAATCTTGATAGACTAAAGTGTGGCTACCGGCAAAAAAATTTCCTTATAATCAATCTCTTCTTTTCTGAGTAAACCCTTTTACAACAAGCCTAGCTTTGAAGGTTTTCACCTTCCTATCTATCCCTTTTTTTTGTCTTGTAGATTTATTTACTTCTGATAGGTTTTACCCTAATTGAAAAATCAACAAGATCCCAGACATGATTAGAATACATAAATTTTATCTCTAAATTGATAGTTTTCATCTAAAGACCAAAGTCCTTATCTTGGATAGTTTCATTATAGTTTTTGGGTTCCAATTTATGTTCTCCTAGAATCTCACCAAAGTGTTCACCCAAGTACACCAACCTGTCAGGCTGTTACCTGACCCTCTCACTACAACGAGGCTCTCCCTAAGCTTGTGTACTAGTGACACATTCTTGACCATCAATAAATCTTCCACTATGAGAAGGCAATGAGTTATTGATATCAGTTGATATTTTCTATTGTACATTTGGTACATCTATTCGATTACTTCCTCTTAACGCTTGTAAGATTAACTTACTCTAAGGTTTGAAGTTCATAATATAATCTTCTTCCAAGAACCGGGTATTGGTGCTAACAATGGCCTTCTGGTGCTCAGGATCATAAAATAAACCTCTCTTGGTGCCTTTAGGGTATCCCAGAAAGAGACACATATCTGTCATAGATTATAACTTTACCAGTTCCTTTTTCAGCACATGTGTTGGACAACCCCTAATTCGAACATGTCCTAGGCTGGGCTTACGCCCATTCTACAATTCTGTGGGAGTTGAAAGAACTGATTTACATAAAACTAGGTTTAACAAATATGTTGCCGTCTTTAATGTAAAATCTCAAAACGAATCTGACAAATCAGAATAACTCATCATGAATCTAATCATATTAAAATGAATTTGATTCCTTCTTTTTAAATAATTTTCATTAGAATTATTCAATTCAGTATTAAGTAGTGCTGATAAAATGGGTTTGATAATATACAGATTGTTCACCAATGTATTAGAATAGATATAAGAACTGCTAAATTTAATAGAAAGATTTTTATTAAAAATGACCGAATATCCATTCATAACCAATTTTAAAATAAAAACTAAAGTCCTTTGAATTGTTGGTACATAAAAATAATTTTTCAATATTCTTCGCCTATTATTACCAAAGTCAAGAACAAATGTTCGTACTGCTAGTACTGCTGCCTTATTCGAGTCACCAATGAATAGAAATATTTCTTCATCATTAAGTTGTCTGGTTATCTGGAACTCCTGTAATGAATTGCAGACATGATTAGTGGCTCCTGAATCTACATACTAGGTTCCCGTAAATTCTACCACATAACGTGCTTCAACTGTGAATGAAGAATTATTACTTTGTTTATTGACGTGCTTTGCTAAGAAGATCAAACAATACTTCTTCTAATGTCCTGGCTTATGGCTGTTAGCCCCAGGGTTTAAATAAATTATTTATTGATTTTAATGATAACAAACAAAATCTTAATAAGTTAATATCATTTTGAATATATTTTTATACAAGTTTATAAATTAATCTATGTTCAATTAGTTTTGAATGGTTATCTGTGGTTAACACCCATGATTAGGGTTGACATTGTATTTAACATGTTTTGGAGTTATTTTAGAAACTAAATTAAGTATTAAAAATCATTAATACACCTCCCAAACAATGCATTTTCTCAGAATCAAGACAGAAATTTTTTAGGAAAAATTCAAGATTTGAGTCGACCCAAAGTCATCCATAAATTGACCAAAACATGCACACCTTCAGCATCCTCTGCAAAAACACCTTACAGGCGACCATGAGTCAATTCAAGTGATCATGAGTTGACCCAAGCTGCATACCTCTTGAGACTTTACTCTGCAGCATTCATGAGTTGACCTAAGACAAGCACGAGCTGAGACAAATGCAACACAGTCGACCCAAGACATTAGCTCCAAGAAAGAAGCCTTTGTGAGTCGACCCAGACCTCACATGAGTCGACCCAACCGAAAGCCTGAAATAGAAATTGAGGAATTACCATTGTGAGTTGACCCATGCATCAATATGAGTCGACCCACGGGCGAAGAATCAAAATTCTAAGGATATTGAGTCAACCCAGCCTCACTGTGAGTCAACCCCAGGGCGCGATTTCAGGAATTTTTTGCACGAATCTCGCGAAGAACAATTATGATTTTAGAGAAAATTCAGGAATGTTTTGAATTACAACGGCTACAATGAAGATCGTTCTTATTTATGGAGATGATTATAAATCATTCCAAGATCTGATCACCAAGAATCATTGTGTGAATCAAGAAAAATACTGTTGTGATTTTAGAATTTCAAAAGAGGATCTTTGACTGCAATGTAATTGTTGAAATTTGAAATTATTTTAAAGAGTATTCGTTAATCATTTAGTACAACGAAGAGATACACTGGTACAAAGAGAAAATACAAGAAATGTCATTTGAAAATTATTCACACAAGATCAACAACTTGAAAATCTTGATCTGCCATTCTGAATGAAAAACCTTATCAGCCAGTGTTCATCATCTTGATTTTGGTTTTTCTTCCCTGAGATCTATTTTAATACCTACTCTTTTGAGAGAGTTAGTGTTTGTACGTCAAACTACTACAAGATCACAGTAAAAGTAAGGGTGAGTCGCCAATTACTGTTCTTTGTGTGTGGTATAGCATACAAAGGGGAAGATCACAAGTGTTAGAAGATTGGAAGTTTTGGAACGCAGCTTGGTGAATCTTTGTAAAATGTTTGAAACATACCCGTAAGTGCTTATCGATAGTTGAGAAATCTCAATAGGAGCTTGAGGAATGGACGTAGGCTGCAATAGCCGAACTACTATAAAATTGACGGTATCATATCTCTTTATCTCTTTATCTCTTCATCTCTATATTATTTATATTTATTTGTGCTTATCTATATAATAAATTAGAGTAATTGATGGGATATTTATTCTATGTGATAATTTTAATGGTTGAGATCTTTTTAATCTAATGGTTAAAAAGAGTAGAGAAAGTGAGATGATAGAGAAAAAATAAGTGAGTTTCACATTTAATTAAAGTTTCATAAATAATTTTAATATCTTAAAATTAATTATCAATGAACTATTTTATACAAAGAATATCAATTTATTATTTTTTACAAAAAATAAAATATTATCACCTATAAAATAATTAAAAGTTTAAAAAATTAATTTGTGAGTTTCTAACCATCTATATAATAAATTAGAGTAATTGATGGGATATTTTTTCTATGTGATAATTTTAATGGTTGAAATCTTTTTAATCTAATGATTGAAAAAGAGTAGAGAAAGTGAGGTGATAGAGAAAAAAGAAGTGGGTTTCACATTTAATTGAAGTTTCATAAATAATTCTAAACATATTTTTTTTTATTTTAATATTTTAAAATTAATTATCAATAAACTATTTTACACAAAAAATATCAATTTATTATTTTTCACAAAAAATAAAATATTATCATATATAAAATAATTTAAATTTCAAAAAATTAATTTGTGAGTCTCCAACCATCTATCTATATTATAAGGGAGGTGAATTTTGATGTGACATTTTTCCTATGTTACAATTTTAATAGTTGAGATCTTTTTAATCTAATGGTTAAAAAAGAGTAGTGAGTGAGAGGGGAGAGAGAAAAAACTTAAATATCTATATTTTCTTTTAATATTAAAAAAATTAATTATCAATAAATTATTTTACACAAATAAAAATTATTAATGTATTATTTATACAAAAAAAAGTATAGTCACGTATAAAATATTCAAAATTTTAAAAAAAATTATAGAACTCCAACTATCTATATTACATGGCAGATGAACTTTGATAATGAAATTATGTTGTTAGTACATTTAAGCACGGGTCATACCGTAATATGTATATATTGTTTGGTTGCCTTTTAGTTGTTTAAATTATTTTAAAAAAACAAAAAAAAACTTAAAAGACCCTATTCACCCCTCTCTAGGGTCATCCTTTGAATAACAATTAATATCAAAGTCTCGTCGCTTGTTTCTGACTTAATAGTCTAAGAGGATCATATGACAACCTCTGTTGGAACCATCCTCTTTGAGGGTCAATCCACAAACATACCACTTTTGTTCAGTGAAACAAACTATAACTACTGAAAAACAAAAATAAAAATATACATACAAGCAGTAGATTATGAGTTATAAAAAATGACTATGTATGGTCCTAAAATACCTGTCAAAGTGACTGAAGAAATAACTATTTCAAAAGATGAATTACAATGGAATGAAAATGATATTAGAAAAATGCAACGTAACTCTAGATCAATGAATCTTCTATAATGTGTATTAGATCCAAATTAATTCAATAAATATCCATATGTAAAACAACGAAAAAAATATGGAATAAACTTGAAATAACTCATGAAGTCACAAACCAAGTTAAAGACTCTAAAATCAATATGTTTGTGCATGAGTATGAATTGTTTAAGATGCATAGTAATGAAAATATCTCAAGTATATTTACTCAATTTACTAACATTATTAACTCTTTGAAATCTCTTGACAAAATTTATACTAACGTTGAAAATGTGAGAAAGATTCTTAGATCTCTGTCAAAAGGTTGGGATGCAAAGATCACAGTAATCCAAGAAGCAAAAGACATCAATGTGCACAGCTTTGATGAACTCATAAGGTCATTAATGACTCATGAGAATGTCATGAAAAGAAAATTGGAAGAAAAAGAACCAAAGACAAGTAGAGAAATGGCTCTAAAATGTTTACAACAAGATTCATCTGACAAAGAAGACTCGAATAATTCCGATGATGAGAATGACGACATAGCGCTCCTTTGTCAGAAGTTCAATAAGTTTCTTAAAAAATTAAGAAACTTCAAAAGAAGACCTGTTAAGAAAGATTTCAACAAAAGAGAATCAAGAAAGTATGACACAACGAAGAAGGATCCCCTCATATGTTTCGAATGTAATAAATCGGGGTACTTCAAGACAGGCTGTCCCCTTCTAAAGAAAGATAAGTCCAAAAAATTCAACAAAAGAGCAATAAAAACTATATGGGAAGACTCTGATGAAAGTCAAGAAAAATCAACATTAAGCGATGAGGAGATTGTGATTCTCTGTCTCATGGCCAATAACGAAGATGACAGCGAGGATGAAGTAATTCTAAACTCATCTGGTTATGATAAACTTCTAGATACTTATAATGAATTATATTGTAAATTTAAAAGAATTGAAATGAAAAATTAAATTCTTAAAAATAAAGTTATAAGTCTTTCAAAAAACTTGACGAATTAAAATTTTTAAATGAAACATTAACTTCTAAAAAAGGTATATCTTCACATAGTGATAAAATAATTTTTTTAGAAAAAAAAAATGAATCATTGAAATTGAAAGAAAATGATCAATTCGGGATTGTCACAAAGTTTACAAAATGTGAAGAAAATCTTAACAAACTTTTTGGACAATAAAGATGTGTTTACAATAAGGTCGGAATAGGTTATGAAGAATTAAATGATCAAATTTTTTTTAAAAATTTAACAACATATGAAATACCATGATGTGAACATTGTGGTAAATTAAGTCATATTAAAAAGAACTACAAAGATAAGAATAAAATTTAGATTCCTAAAAGAATGCATCATATAAAAACTGACATTGAAGGACCCAAAAAAAAGTGGGTACCAAAAGAAATTGTATGATTGTTTCTTTGTAGGTGTGCTTAAAGTCTACTCCACACAAGGACACATGGTTCCTAGATAGTTGGTGCTCCCGATATATGACGGACGATAAAAATAAATTCATTTCAATAACACTAAGGAATAAAGGGTACGTAAGTTTCGGTGACAACTCCAAAGGTAAAATTCTCAGAGTTGGTACTATTGGTAAGAATTTCTCCTTATCCATTGAAAATGTCTTGCTTATAGATAGACTTAAACAAAACTTACTAAGTATTAGTCAATTATGTGATAAAGGATATAAAATAATCTTTGAAACTAATGCATGTAGAGTAGGAAATGTGTGATAATAAAGTTCTATTTATCGGTCATAGAAATAAAAATACATACACAATTGATTTTGATGAGAATGAATCACAAAATATAAAATGCTTAGCAATCATTAATGAAACTAGTTGATTGTGGCATAGAAGACTACAACATGCTAGTATGAACTTAATCACAAAACTATCTAATAATGATGAACTAGTAAAAGGACTCCCTAAAATCAAATATATTAAAGGTAAAATTTGTATGCATGCCGATATAAAAAAATAAAGTAAAACATACTTCAATAAAAAGAATCATATATCAATAATTAGACCTCTACAATTGCTACACATGGACTTATTTGGACCTACATCAAAAGCAAGCTTAAGTAAAAAATATTATACCTTTGTAATTGTTGTCGATTATACTAGATATACATGGATAATATTTTTTGCACACAAGGGTGAAACACACTTACATTTTGCTAAATTGTGTAAAAGATTCCAAAATGAAAAATAATGTATGATTAACAACATAAGAAGTGATAGATGAGGAGAATTTGTTAATAAAGTTTTTAAAAAATTCTGTGATAAAAATAGAGTAGGACATAATTTCTCCGCATCTAGAACACCCTAACAAAATAGCGTAGTTGAACAAAAGAGTAGAACTGTACAAGAAATGACTAGAACTATACTTAACGAACACAATCTTGCAAAATACTTTTGGGCCGAAACTGTTAATACCGCATGGTATGTATCTAATAGAGTAATCATTAGATCAAAATTGGATAAAATCTCATATGAACTATAACATGGTAGAAAACCTAATATTAGCTATTTTCACGTGTTTGGATGTAAATGCTTTATATTAAACACTAACGACTATCTTGAAAAATTCAACGCTAAATCGGATGAGAGTATATTTCTAAGATATTCAACAATGAGTAAATCTTATACAATATATATTAAAAGAACTTAAGTGGTTGAAGAGTCTATGCATATTATTTTTGAAAAAACTAACATTTCTCTATCGAAAAACCACATTGATGATGATTGTGTAGAATTAAGAGAAGAACTTGAAAATGATAAGCTCAATGATATAACCATTGACGCCTCTCAAAAAAACAAAGAGAATGAGGATGGAGAGCAATCAAAAGAACTAAATCAACCACAAATTGAGACTACATATAAAAGGTTAATTAAAGATAATTCAAAAGATTAAATTATTGGTGAGTCAATCAAAGGGGTAACCACTAGCTCTCTGACTAGAGATATATGTAATAATTTGACATTCATATCTCAAATTGAATCCAAAAATATTCAAGAAACTGATAATGATGAATATTGAATAAATGTCATGCAAGAAAAATTAAATCAATTTGAAAGAAACAAAGTATGGACCCTAGTTCCTAGACCTAAAGATAATACATTTATAGGCACAAAATGGGTTTTTAAAAATAAGAAGGATGAATCGGGCAATATAGTTAGAAACAAAGCTAGACTTGTAGCCCAATATTATAATCAAGAGGAAGGCATAAATTATGAAGAAATATATGCTCATGTAGCTAGGTTAGAAGACATACGTATGTTATTACGTTTACATGCCAAAAAAATGTTACATTATTTCAAATGGACGTTAAAAGTACTTTCTTAAATGACTATATAAATGAAGAAGTGTATGTAAAATAACTTCCTAGTTTTGAAAATCATAAATATCCGGATCATGTCTTTAAATTATTAAAAGCTTTATACGGGTTGAAACAAACTCCTAGAGCATGGTATGAAAGATTAAGTGATTTCTTAATACAAAAAGAGTTTTTTTAGAGAAAAACTTGATTCAACACTCTTCATTAAATAAAAAGAAAAAGACATATTTTTAGTATAAATTTATGTTGATGATATCATCTTTAAATTTTCTAATCAAAGCTTGTGCAAAGAGTTTGCTGAGATTATACAGGAAGAATTTGAAATGAGCATGATGGGTGAGCTCAACTTCTTTCTTGGACTTCAAATCAAGCAAACAAAGGATGAAACCTTCATAAATTAAGCCAAGCACACAAAAGAACTATTAAAAAGGTTTGAAATGGAGGATGCAAAACCATGCACAACTCATATGAGCACATCGACAATAATTGACAAGGACGAGAAAGGTAAATCAGTTGATAGTAAAAAGTATCGAGGTGTGATTGGTAGCCTTCTTTACTTAACTTCTAGTCGTTCTGATATTATGTTTAGTGTTTTCTTATGTGCTAAATATCAATTTGATCCAAAATAATCACACCTAATT
>JAUTBS010068330.1:0-13364 GCA_032361285.1 Aequorea victoria
AACACAAAGTAAACTCGATTCAACTTCATGTTGCTATGCCTTTATAAAGGTGCACTCATAAAAACTTCTTCTAGTTGTGTTATTTTACGAGGTTGAACGAGTGATTTGTGCCTTTTTCAACATATTGGGAACTATCACAATAAGATCAATTGTTGAAAACTTCTCCTTTAAAATTTCATTATTTTTTTATTTTACCCATCAAGGCTCATCTAGATCCTTCAATTGCTATGAGAACACAAAGCGTTCCTCAGTTGATTGATATACATATCATGTCCCCAGTGTCTCATTTACATCCATGCCCATATCCTCGTGTAAGACATTATATTTTGAAGTCGGGGGCTTCCCCTTACTTTACGAATCCTTATACTTCCTTCAAAATGTATATAAGAACTGGTTGTTTCATACCCCTCATTTCTCTTTATGCTTCCATCAAAAGGTGTACAAGAATCAATGGTTTCAATTATCCTTATTATGTGTGATTTCATGATTCAAACAATACTCCATATAATTCATATCGCTTTTTCTGCACTGGTTCTCACGATCTTAATGCAAAAGTATGCCTCTAGATTCCAATCATAACGTGTATGTGAGTCTTCGCTTCTCATGTTTATGATTCTTATTATTAAGTCGTGTTTTTCAATCTGAAAGGACTTTCTTTAGGACAGTAATGAAGGTTATGGTTATGGTTTAAGAAATGAAGGAAAAAATGCTCAAATATCAACGCATTGCTAGGGTTTTTAAAAGTTAACAGTTATCTTTGATATCTCGTTTGTCCATAGTTTCAACCTCGTTTGGTTGAGAACTTTTCTTCTTCTTACTGTCTACCCCCTTTCATACTTTCTCATTATTTTTTTCCTTCATTTTTTCTTGTCTTAATTTTCCCCTTTCTTTCTTTCTTTCCTTCTTTCTTTCTTTTCTTATTCATTTCACTTCTCTTTTATTTTCCTTCCTCAATTCTTTTGTCCTTCTTTCCATTTTCCCTAGTGTGGCGGATGAATAGCTAACAGGGTTTTGAAAGAAAATTTTATAAGCTCAACAGGATTGGCAAGAGATATTTGTAAAACATGTGGATAGTAGAAATGATGGCCTTTCTTCACTTTGGGTCGCATGACTATGTTGTAATTATCCAAACACATGATGAAGCAGACTCTCATGCTTGCTTTGACTGAACTAGTTCCCACCTTACTTCATAAAGTTTGTAAGTGATGAGCCTTGTGAGAGAAAATGATGCCATGATTTGAGTCTCTTTTCTTTTCTACCCCCCCCCCCCTCTTTTAACTCTAACTTTTTCCTCGACCGCTCTTTTGGGTTTTCTGCCTACCAAGCTTTTGTTTACTCAAAAATCGTGCGTCCAACGAACTCATGACATTTGATGGCATTATGAAGTTTCTTCCTCCGACAATTGATGGCACGATTCCAAACTCAAGACTGATCTCTATGGGAGAGACCACCCCGTGTTCTCGTTAGCAAATCTAACAATCATAGGTATTTCTCAAAAAGGCTTCATGGAGTTAGCTTTGATCTCTTGGGGATTCCCCTCAATACCTGATTTTATTATTCTAGTTACTTTCATTGTGAATTGGACACATCTCTCTGGGAGGAAAAGAAAGGTTTGACAAAATGCCGGTAAAAAACTCAAATTTTTGGATTATCAAAAATCCTTAAAAGGAATTAGGCCTTAGCATTTGTTCAAGGACAATGGTTCTCACATTCACCCTTCTCTTCTTTTAATGAGGGGGAAAAGATAGGTGCAGTCTTCAGCTCTCTTCTTTTTCAATGGTAGGAATGTCAAAGTTCACCTATTTCGTTCGGCATAGCAAAATGAGGAGAATCATTTTTTTTCATTCTTTCTTTTTCTAAACGCATTTATTTTGAAAACAAAACATAGGATATGAAAAAAGACTCAAAAGCTTCTTTGACTCGCTGTCCACATCATACATGACCCAAGACTAATAAAATCCTTCTTTTTTTAAGGGGAGACAGCAAATAGCAAACGCTGGTCCCAGAATGATGAGCTTTTACGAGCTCGAGTCGATCTCAGATGAAAGGAAAAAGCGTGAGCGATGGGTATCTGGCCTTTAGTGAGAAAGGAGTGATCGGGGCAAACCCTAACAACCTAATGGCTCGAAACAATCCCTAAAAACTCCCGAATGATAAAATACGAAGGCGGGTGACAACGACCCGGCTTAACAAAAGAGTACATTGAGCATCAGCTCAACAGTGAAGGAACTCGGGACTTCTTCAGAATATTCCGGATGAGAAAAAGGGTGCGGGTGATAAAACCTGACTTAAACTGAAAGGAAAACGTTGAGCCTCAGCTCAACGACGAAGGAACTCAGGATTTTCGAAGAAAATCTCGGGCGAGAGAAAAAATGGTGTGGGTGATAAAACCCACCTCAAACTTAATAGAGAGACGTAGAGCCTCGGCTCAACGACGCTGGAACTTGGGGTTTCCTTAAAAAAAACCCCGGGCGAGAGAAAAAAAATATGCGGGTGATAAAACACTGCTTAAACTGAAAAGAGAGATGTTGAGCTTTGGCTCAATGACGAAGGAACTCTGGAGTTCCTCGGGAGATCCCAGGCGAGAAAAAAAAAAGGGTGCGGGTATAAACCCTGTTTAAACTGAAAAAGGAAACATCGAGCCTCGGCTCAAGGACGAAAAAATTTGAGATTTCCTTGGAAAATCGTTGGAGAGAGAAAGAGGGTGCTGGTAATAAAATTCGACCTAAATCAAAAAGAGAACTATTGAACCTCGGCTCAACGATGAAAGAACTCAAGATATCCTTCGAAAATCCAGGGTGAGATAAAAAGGGTGCAGGTATAAAACTTGGCTTAAATTAAAAAAAGAAACGTTGAGCCTCGGCTCAACGGTGAAGGAACTCGGGATTTCCTTGGAAAACCCCGGGTGAGAGAAGAAATGGAGCGGGTAATAAGACACAGCTTAAACCAAAAAGAGAAACGTTGAGTCTCGGCTCAATGACGAAAGAACTCGGGATTTTCTCAGAAAATTCTAGGTGAGAGAAAAAGGGTGCGGGTATAAACCCGGCTTAAGGAAAAATAGAAACATCGAGCCTCGGCTCAACGATGAAGGAACACGGGATTTCCACAAAAAATTTCGGGCAAGAGAAAAAAGGGTGTGGGTGATGAAACCCGGCTTAAATGAAAAAAAAAATATTGAGCCTCTGTTCAACGAAAAAAGTACTCGAGATCTTCTTAGAATATCCCGGGTGAGAGAAAAAGGGTGCAGGTAATAAAACCCGACTTAAAACAAAAAGAGAAACATCAAGTCTCAGGACAACAATGAAGAAACTCGAGATTTTCTCAAAAAATTATGGGCGAGAGAAAAAGGGATGCGGGTAATAAAACCTGGCTCAAGGAAAAAAAATTGGGTCTCCGCCCAACAATAACAAAGCTTAGGAAAAACTCAGGAGCTCCCATGAGAGAGAAAAAGAGGCATGGGTGATGAAACCCGGCTTAAAACAAAATAAAAGGTCGGGCCTCAGCCCAAGGACGACAAAGCTTAGGAAAAACTCGGGAGGCCACGAGAGAGAAAAAAAGAGGCACTGGTGATGAAACCCGACTCAAAATAAAAGAAAGGGTCAGGCCTCAATCCAACGACGATAAAGCTAGGGACAACCTCAGGATGTCCCATGAGTGAGAAAAAGAGGCATGTGTGATGAAACCCGAATCAAAACAAAAGAAAAGGTCAGACCTCGGCCCAATGACCATAAAGCTTGGGATAACCTTATGAGGTCCCGGGAGAGAGAAAAAGAGGCGTAGGTAAGGAAACCCGACTCAAAACAAAAGAAAAGGTCGGGCCTCAGCCCAACGGCGATAAAGATCGAGACAATCTCGGAAGGTCACGGGAGATAAAAAAATAGGCACGGATGATGAAACCCGACAAAAAACAAAAGAAACGGTCGGGGCTGGGCCAAATGATGGTAAAGCGCAGGACGACCTCGGAAGGTCCCAGGACAGAGAAAAAGAGGCACAGGTAAGAAAACCCAGCTCAAAATAAAAGAAAAGTTCAGCACTCGGCCCAACGGCGATAAAGCTCGGGACAATCTCGGAAGGTCCAATTTAGGTCGCGCCTCACGCTTTCTAAGGTGCAATTCTTTTATTTTTGTCCCTAGGCAAGCGTGTCATGCTTTCTTAGGGAGAATTTTCATTTTGGTCCAACTTAGGTCGCATCACACGCTTCCTGAATTGAGATTTTTTTTATTTTTGTCCCTAGGCAAGTGTTTCACGCTTTTCTGGGGAAAATTTTCAATTTTCTCCAACTTAGTTCGCATCACACGCTTCCTTGGGTGGATTTTTTTATTATTTTATCCCTAGGCAAGCGTTTCACTCTTTTCTATTGGGAATTCTCATTTTTGTTCAACTTAGGTCGCGTCTCACGTTTCCTAAATTGGAATTTTTAATTTTTTGTCCCTAAGCAAGCATTTCACCCCTTTTAGGAGATTTTCATTTTTGTCCAACTTAGGTCGCGTCTCACGCTTTCTATGGTTGAGTTTTTTACTTTTTGCCCCTAGGCAAGTGTCTCAAGCTTTTCTAGGGGAAATTTTTTATTTTTGTCCAACTTTGGTCGCGTCTCACGCTTCCTACGATGGGATTTTTTATTTTTCCTACTAGGCAAACATTTCAGCCTTTTGTAGGAGGAATTTTCATTTTTGTTCAACTTAGGTCGCGTCTCATGCTTCCTAAGGTAGATTTTTTTATTTTTGTTCCTAGCCAAGCGTTTCACACTTTTCTAAGGGAATTTCTATTTTTGTCCAAATTAAATCGCGTCTCATGCTTCCTAACGTGGAATTTTTGATATATTTATTTATTTTTGTCTGTAGGCAAGCAATTCACGCTTTTCTTTGGGGGAATATTTTTTTTCTCCAACTTAGGTCGCGTCACATGCATCCTATGGTGAAATTTTTATTTGTGTCCCTAGGCAAGCGTTTCACTCTTTTTAAGGGAAAATTATTAGTCTTGTCCAACTTTGGTCACGTCTTACGCTTCCTCAGGTGGACTTTTCTATTTTTTGTTCCTCGGCAAGCATTTCACGCTTTTCTAGGGAGAATTTTCATTTTTGTTCAACTTAGGTCGCGTCTCACGCTTCCTAGGGCGGAATTTTTTATTTTTGTACCTAGGCAAACGTCTCGCGCTTTTCTAAGGGGAATTGTTATTTTTATCCAACTTAGGTCGTGTCTCACGCTTCCTAAGGTGCAATTTCTTATTTTTGTCCCTAGGCAAGCGTTTCACACTTTTCTAGGTAAGATTTTTTAATTTTTGTCCAATTTAGGTCGCGTTTCACGCTTTCTAAGGTGGAATTCTTTTATTTTTGTCCCTAGGCAAGCGTGTCACGCTTTTCTGGGGAAAATTTTCATTTTTGTCCAACTTAGGTTGTGTCACACGTTTCCTAAAGTGGAACTTTTTATTTTTGTCCCTAGGCAAATGTTTCACGCTTTTTGAGGGAGAATTTTTAATTTTTTCCAACTTAGGTCGTATCTTACGCTTCCTCGGTGGACTTTTTTATTATTTTGTCCCTAAGCAAGTGTTTCACGCTTTTCTACAGGGAATTTTCATTTTTGTTCAACTTAGGTCACGTCTCACGTTTTCTAAAATGGAATTTTTTATTTTTGTCCCTAAGCAAGCGTTTCACCATTTTTAAGAGATTTTCATTTTTGTACAACTTAGGTCGCGTCTCACACTTTATAATGGTGAGTTTTATATTTTTTGTCCCAAGGCAAGTGTTTCAATCTTTTCTAGGAGAGATTTTTTTTTTTGTCCAACTTTGGTCACGTTTCACGCTTCCTAAGATGGGATTTTTTATTTTTTCTACAAGGCAAACATTTCACGCTTTTATAGGAGGAATTTTTATTTTTGTTCAACTTAGGTCGCGTCTCACACTTCTTAGGGTGGAATTTTTTATTTTTGTTCCTAGACATGCGTTTCTCACTTTTCTAGGAGAATTTCCATTTTTGTCCAACTTAGATCACATCTCACGCTTTCTAAGGTAGAATTTTTTATATATTTTTGTTTTTGTGTCTAGGCAAGCAATTCACGCTTTTCTTGGGGGGATTTTTTTTTCCAACTTAGGTCGCGTCACACGCGTCCTATGGAGGAATTTTTATTTTTTTCCCTCGGCAAGCGTTTCACGCTTTTCAAGGGGAAATTTTTAGTTTTGTCCAACTTTGGTCGCGTCTCACGCTTCCTCATGTGGACTTTTCTATTTTTACTTCCTCGGCAAGCATTTCACGCTTTTCTAGGATGAATTTTCATTTTTTTTCAACTTAGGTCGCGTCTCACGCTTCCTTGGACGGAATTTTTTATTTTTGTCCCTCGGCAAGCGTTTCACACTTTTCTAGCGGGATTTTCATTTTTTTTCAACTTACGTCACGTCTCATGCTTTCTAAGGTGGAATTTTTTATTTTTGTCTCTCGCCAAGAGTTGCACACTTTTCTTGGGGAGATTTTTATTTTTGTCCAACTTAGGTCGTGTCTCACGCTTTCTAAGGTGTAATTTTTTTATTTTTGTCCCTAGGCAACCATTTCACGTTTCTCTGGGGGGAATTTTCATCTTTGTCCAATTTAAGGCACGTCTCACACTTTTTAAGGAGAAATTTTATATTTTTGTCCCTAGGAAAACGTTTCACGCTTTTCTAGGAAAAACTTTTATTTTTGTTCAACATAAGTTGCGTCTCACACTTCCTCAGGTGGAATTTTTTATTTTTTTCCCAAGACAAGCGTTTCAATCTTTTCTAGGGGGAATTTTCATTTTTGTTCAACTTAGGCCGCGTCTAACGCTTCCTCATGCAAAAAAATTTATTTTTGTCCCTAGGCAAGCGTTTCGACCTTTTCTAGGTGGAATTTTCATTTTTTTCCAACTTAGATAGTGTCTCACGCTTTCTAAGGTGGAATTTTTTATTTTTGTCCCTAGGGAAGCATTTCACACTTTTCTAGGGGGAGATTTTAGTTTTTGTCCAACTTAGACCCCGTCTCACGCTTTCTAAGGTAGAATTTTTGTTGTCCCTAGTCAAGCGTCTCACGATTTTCTAGGGGGAATTTTCATTTTTGTCCAACTTAAGTTGCGTCTCACGCTTCCTAAGGTTAGATTCTTTAGTTTTGTTCCTAAGTAAGTGTTTCATGCTTTTTTAGAAGTATTTTTAATTTTTTGTCTAACTTAAGTCGCGTCACGCGCTACCTAAAGTGAAATTTTTTATTTTTGTTAATAGGCTAGCATTTCATGCTTTTATAGAAGGAATTCTTTATTTTTGTCCAACTTAGGTTGCGTCTTACGCTTTCTAAGGTGGAATTTTTTTATTTTTGTTCCTAGGCAAGCGTTTTACGCTTTTCTGGGGAAATTTTTCATTTTTGTCCAACTTAGGTTGCGTCTCATAGTTCCTAAGGTGGAATTTTTACTTTTGTCCATAGGCAAGAGTTTCACGCTTTTTTAGAGAGCATTTTTTATTTTTGTCCAACTTAGGTCGCGTCTCACGCTTACTAAGGTGGGATTTTTTATTTTTTACCCTAGGCAAGCCTTTCATGCTTTTCTATGGGTAATTTTTAGTTTTTTCCAACTTAGGTCATGTCTCACGCTTCTTCAGGGGGACTTTTTTATTTTTTGGTCCCTAGGCAAGAGTTTAACGCTTTTCTGAGGGGATTTTCATTTTTACCAAACTTAGGCCGCGTCTCACATTTGGTAAGGGGGATTTTCTATTTTTGTCCCTAGATAAGCGTTTGAGACTTTTTTAGGGAGATTTTCGTTTTTGTCCAACTTAAGCCGTATCTCCCACTTCGTAAGCTGGAATTCTTTATTTTTGTCCCTACGCAAGCATTTTACTCTTTTCTAGGAGAATTTTCATTTTTCTCCAACTTATATCGTGTCTCACACTACCTCAGCTGCAATTTTTTGTTTATTTTGTTTTTTTGTCACTAGGAAAGTGTTTCGTGCTTTTCTTGGGGTAATTTTTATTTTCGTCCAACATAGGTCGCGTATCATGCTTTTTAAGGTGGAATTTTTTATTTTTGTCCATAGGCAGTCGTTTCACGTTTTCTAGGAGGAATTTTCATTTTTGTCCAACTTAGGTCGCGTCTCACGCTTCCTAAGGAGGAATTTTTTATTTTTGTTCCTAGACAACCGTTTCACGCTTTTGTAGGGGAGTTTTCATTTTTGTCCAATTTAGGTCGCGTCTCACGCTTTTTAAGGTGAAATTTTTTATATTTGTCCATAGGCAAATGTTTCACACTTTTCTAGGAAAGTTTTCTTTTTGTCCAACTTAGATCGCGTCTCACGCTTTTTTATTTTTTTGTCACTAGGCAAGTGTTTTACGCTTCTCTAGGACAATATTTTTTATTTTTGTCGAACTTAGGTCGCGTCTCACACTTCCTAAGGTGTGAATTTTGTTTTTTACTAGGCAAGCGTTTCACGCTTTTGTAGGAGAAACTTTCATTTTTTTCAACTTAGGTCGCGTCTCATGCTTCATACGGTGGAGTTTTTTATTTTTGTCCTTAGGCAAGCATTTCACGCTTTTCTAGGTAGAATTTTCATTTTTGTCCAACTTCGGTCGCGTCTTACGCTTTCTAGTGTGGAATTTTCTATTATTGTCCCTAGGTAAGCTTTTCACACTTTCCTAGGGGGAGATTTTCATTTTTCTTCAACTTAAGTCGCGTCTCACGCTTTCTAATGTGGAGTTTTTTTATTTTTGTCCCTAGGCAAGCGTCTCACGCTTTTCTCGGGGAGATTTTTATTTTTGTCCAACTTAGGTCGTGTCTCACACTTCCTAAGGTGGGTTTTTTTATTTTTTTCCCTAGGCAAGCGTTTCACACTTGTCTATGGGAAATTTTCATTTTTGTTAAACTTAGGTCGCGTCTCACGCTTCGTAAGGTGAAATTTTTTTGTCCCTAGGCAACCATTTCACGTTTTTCTAGGGAGAGTTTTCATTTTTGTCCAACCAAGGTCACGTCTCACGCTTCCTAAGGTGGAACTTTTTATTTTTCTCCCTAGGGAAACGTTTTACACTTTTCTAGGGGGAGATTCTCATTTTTGTCAAACTTAGGTCGCGTCTCATGATTTCTAAGGTGGAATTTTTTTATTTTTGTCCCTATGCCAGTGTCTCACGCTTTTCTAGGAGAAATTTTCATTTTTGTCCAACTTAGTTCCCGTCTCACGCTTCCTACAGTGGGATTTTTTATTTTTGTTATTAGGCAAGCGTTTCATTCTTTTCTGTGGGGATTTTATTTTTCTCCAACTTAGGTCGCGTTTGACGTTTCCTAATGTGGAATTTTTTGGCTTTTGTCCTTATGCAAGCGTGAAACGTTTTTCAAGGTAAAGATTTTCATTTTTGTCCAATTTAGGTCGCGTCTCACGCTTCCTAAGATAATTTTTGTATTATTTTTATTCCTAGGCAAGCGTTTCACGCTTTTCTAGGATAAGTTTTTATTTTTATCCAACTTAGGTCGCGTCTCACGCTTTCTAAGGTAGAATTTTTTTATTTTTGTCCCTGGTCAAGTGTTTCACGTTTTTCTAGGGATAATTTTTTATTTCTATCAAACTTAGGTCGCGTCTCACGCTTCCTAAGGTGAGATTTTTTAATTTTATCCCTAGGCAAGCATTTCACGCTTTTTTGGGGAGAATTTTCATTGTTGTCTAACTTAGGTCTCGTCTCGCGCTTCCTAAGGTGACATTTTTTATTTTTGTCCTGGGAAAGCGTTTTACGATTTTCTAGTGAGAATTTTCATTTTTGTCCAACTTAAGTCATGTCCCATGCTTTCTATGGTAGAATTTTTTATTTTTGTCCCTAAGTAAGCATTTTCACGGTTTCGTAGGTTTATAAATTTTTCTATTTTTGCCCAACATGGGTAGCGTTTCATGCTTCCTAAAAGGAAAAAATTTCTATTTTTGTCACTAGGTAAGCATTTTTACACTTTGCTAGGTTATGAGTTTTTTTTTATTTTTAGCCGACTTAAGTTGCGTCTTACGCTTCCTAAGGTGGTGGATTTTTCTATTTTCTGTCACTAGGTAAGTGTTTTCACGTTTTCCTTGATTTATAGTTTTTTTGTTTTTTTTCAACTTACGTCGCGTCTCACGGTTCCTAAGGTGGTGGGTTTTTCTATTTTTTGTCACTAGGTAAGTGTTTTTATGCTTTTTTAGGTTTATGAGTTGTTTCTTTTGCCCAACTTAAGTTGCATTTCACATTTTTCTAGGTTTAACAATTTTTTTATTTTTACCCAACTTAGACCGCATCTCACGCTTCCTATGGTGGTAAATTTTCTATTTTCTATCGCTTAGTAAGCGTTTTCATGCTTTTTTAAATTTGTGAATTTTCTTGTTTTTTCTCAACT
Organism: Aequorea victoria; assembly: GCA_032361285.1. Lineage (NCBI taxonomy): Eukaryota > Metazoa > Cnidaria > Hydrozoa > Leptothecata > Aequoreidae > Aequorea > Aequorea victoria. The sequence continues at coordinate 10,332 of JAUTBS010068330.1, forward strand.
TAGGTTGCGTTTCACACTTCCTGAGGTGGTGAATTCTTCTATTTTTGGGGATGCCGTATGTGATATTTTGGGAGATCTTCCAGAGTTTTAGAGTGGTATGGGGTGACTCAATCCCGCCAGCCTCTCTTGGAGTTGAAAGGTGCTTTAGGGAGCAGAGCATAGTGACTGTCATATGATGTCCGTTGGTCATACCTGTAGACTAGTAAACATGGTGATCCTCTTGGGGTAAAGGAAAACTTGGGCCCACATGCCGTGATACGTGGTAATAGTCCCCCCGGGGTCAAGATAAACTCAGGCCTGCAGGCCATGAAGCTTGAGGATGCCCACCGATGGAAAAAAGAAAGGAACGACTCGTGGAGTAGAAAAATACAAGAGTGCCCAATGAGTGCCAAAGGGGTGGAGGAATCGTAGGGCATAAATGTTATAAGAATCCCTACTGGGGGCGGGAAAAGCTAGGCTCCCATGCCTGTGAATAAGAGATGTCCCTAGTGCATACAAAACATAGCTAGTGTTCATTTAGTTAATGATAACAATGACAACACTCAATCAATTCAGTACATCTTATGCCTTCAATTGTGAATGCTGCTAGGATTCAGAGCTTTTTAGAAAAATAATTTTTGCTTTTCATGAATCGATAAGTGTAATAATGTTGGTAACAAACTACAGAAAAATGGCACTTTCCTATTTTTTGAAACAACACACATTTTTTATTATTATTATTATTATTATTATATATATATATATATATATATATTTAAAAAACACAAAATAAACTCAATTCAACTTCATATTGCTATGCCTTTAAAAAGATGCACTCATAAAAATCCCTTCTGGCTGTGTTACTTTACGAGATTGAACAAGCAATTTGTGCATTTTTTAAGGAAACTATCACAATAAGATCAAGTGTTAAAAGTTTCTCCCTTAGAATTTTATCATTTCTCCATTTACCCATCAAGGCACACCTAAATTCTTCAATTTCCATGAGAATAGAAAAAGTTCATCTATTGAGTGATATACATATCATGTTCATAGTATCTCATTTCCATCTATGCTCATATCTTCGTGTAAGACCTCATATTTTGGAGTCGGGGGTTTTCTCTTACTTTACGAATCCTTATGCTTCCTCTTTATGGTTTCATCAAAAGGTGTACAAGAATCGATGGTTTCAATGCTCCTTATTCCATGTGATTTCATGATTCAAACAATACTTCAAATAGTTCATATCGCTTGTTCTGCACTGGTTCTCACTATCCTAATGCAAATGTATGCCTCTAGCTTTCAATCATAGCGTGTCTTTGAGTTTTCTATTCTCATGTTTATGATTCTTATTACTAATCCATGTTTCTCAATCTGAAAGAACTTTTTTTAGGACCGTAATGAGGGTCATGGTGAGGGTTTAAGAAATAAAGAGAAAAAGCTTAAATATCAATGCATTGTTATGCCTTTTAAAAGTTAGTAGTCATCTTTCATATCTCGTTTGTCCCTAGTTTCAGCCTTGTTTCGTTGGGAACTTTTCTTCTTCTTACTGTCTATCCATTTTCGTACTTTCTTATTATTTTTCTTTTCTTTCTTTCATTTTCTTTTCCCTTTTTTTCTTAGTTTTTCCCTTTGTTTCTTTCTTTCTTTTTTTCTATCTTTCTTTTCTTATTTGTTCCATTTCTCTTTTATTTTTTTCCTCCATTCCTTTCTCCTTCTTTTCATTTTCCCCAGTGTGGGGAATGACTGGCTAATAGAGTTTTGAAAGAAAATTTGTAAGCTCAACAGGGTTGGCAAGAGATATTTGAAAAATATATGGATAGTAAAAATGATGTAATTTTTTTACTTTGAGTTACATGGCTATGTTATAATTATTCAAACGCATGATGAAGCGAACTCATGATTGCTTTCCTTGAACTAATTTTTACCTTTCTTTATAAATTTTGTAAGTGACGAGCCTTGTGACTAAAAATGACGCCATAATTTGAGTTAGTTTCAGTAGTTCATATCAAATGTGAACTAAACCGCATGATACTAAGTTCTTGTACACTAATTAGCATGATATTATGTTTTTAAAATGGTAAATCATGACATGAGTTCTAACATGCGACAGATGTAGCATAATATTCTAGCATGCAAATCAATTTATTATCACCACTTTTAAAAAGCCCAAAAAAATACGTACTTTAGACATATAATGTCAAAAATATTATTTTTGGGACGAGAGGTCTCGGAATGGGCACGACACGGGCTGAATTTCAAAAAATAGCTAAAATTTAAGAAAACTTCTAACTATTAGCCTAAGACCTATAAACATTATAAAAATGTGCTTTCATCCATAAAACATGAAAATGGACCCCAAACGGGCCTCGTGTCAAAAATGGACACTTCTTTTGGAAATGATTTGAAAATGAATCATGCGATAATTTAAAAGGTTTAAATTTCATGATTGATGCATGGATTTTTTTTAAAAATTGTTTTAGATCCATAAAAATACAAGATGAAAGCAAAAAACATGTTTTCATAGTAGAAAACTATGAGTTTTGGTCGTTATTGGGCCGTGCGTCAAATATGAACATACGAAGGAAGTTTATCAAAAGTATGGATATGATTTACAGAAACAATTGTAAATGATTTAAAAGTACGTAAAAATAATAAAAAGGTCATATTTGGGACTTAGGTGGTTTGAAAACATGATTTTGAAAGCGATCATGCGGACAAAGCCCGACCCATAAGGGTCAGGCGTCGAAAATCGACGTCGTTCTAATGATTACATACGTAAATATACATATCCATAAACTAAACTACATATATGAATTATTAACTATAAATTATGAGAATAATTGTAAAAGTGATAAATAAAAGGGAGGAGGTACCTACCTTGACTCGTAGATTGTCGATTAGCCCAGCATACCTTGTAAAATTCGATAAAAATTTTAAAAAAAAATTAACATATTTATTTAATTAAATAATTCAGTTGATCAACTAATAAACAAACTAATTAAATAAAATTTAATTGAATTAATGAAATAAGTTTTAAAATATTAATTTAATCAA
>JAUTBS010068441.1:0-13363 GCA_032361285.1 Aequorea victoria
ACCCTCCCCTGTTGCAACAAAGGGTGATTCAATTTATTATGTTTCTTTTATCGATGATGATAGTCGGTTTTGTTGGGTGTATCTCATGTCTAACAAATTTGACTTTTTTTCCATTTATCGCACTTTTTCTTCCATAATCCACATAGTTTTCTATCACTATCAAATTTCTTCGTTCTGACTTGGGTGGGGAGTATTTCTTGACAGAATTTACATATTTTTTAGCTTCTTCTGGTACCATCCATCAATCTTCATGTTCCGATACTTCCGCACAAAATGGTAGAGCTGAGAGAAAACATCGGCATATCCTTGACACTGCTCGCTCTCTTCTTCTCTCTTCATCTGTTCTTGCTATCTTTTGGGGTGAAGCTATTCTTACGGTCGTGTACCTTCTTAATCGTATGCCTACTCTCCTTGTTTTTGGAGTTTCACCTTATAATAAGTTATTTGCTCAAGCTCCTAATTACTCCTTGTTGCGTGTCTTCGGTTCTGTTTGTTTCGTCCTCTTGCCAAACGAGAGCGAAGTAAACTTGGTGTCCGTTCTGCTCTATGTGTCTTTTTAGGATGTGGTCTCTAGCAGAAAATGTATCGGTGCTATGATCCTGTCTCTACACGGTTATTTGTCTCTTGTCATGTTGTGTTTCTTGAACGTCTTTCATATTTTACACTTCCTCCCAAATACGCTCCTGTTTTCAAAGATGACTTGATTCATATTGATCATTTTTCTGTTGATGTGCCTTTTGAAGAGTTTACTTCTACAATTGATGTTATTGATCTTTTCTCTACCGCCTGTTCTTTTGATGCTCCCTCTCTGCCGTTAGTTTATTCTCGTCGTCAGGTTGCTCCTTCACAGCCATTACCTACCAGCTCTGCTCCTACTACCTTCTCTGCTTCGGTGGATCCTGAACCTCCTGAACCACGCTATCCCTTGCGCACTCGAACTCCGTCGGTAAGGCTTGACTTTTCTAATACTTGTTTTTCATCTTCTTACCGTGCCAATTTGACTTCTATTCGCGATTATTTTGAGCCTCAATCTTATAAAAAGCATGTTCTGATCCTCACTGGATTACTGCAATGTCTGACGAATTAACTGCTCTTCAAAAGACTTGTACTTGGGAGTTTGTTCCATTGCCTGCAGGTAAAAATATCATTGGATGTAAGTGGGTGTACAAAGTCAAAGCTCACTCTGATGGTTCTTTGGAACGCTATAAGGCTCGTCTTGTAGTTAAGGATTTTTCTGAGGAGTATGGCATTGATTATGAGGAAACATTTGCCCCAGTTGCTAAGATGACCACCGTTCGTACTCCCATATATGTTGTTGCAATTCATCAATTGTCTCTATTCCAACTTGATGTCAAGAATGTTTTTCTCAACAGCCATCTCAATGAAGAAGTTTATATGTGCCCCCCCTCTGGGTCTCCCTCATCCCCTGGCATGGTATGTCGTCTTCATCGTGCTCTTTATGATTTGAAGCAATCCCCCAAGCATGGTACGAGCTTTTTCAGTCTACTGTTACTCTGATTAGCTTTCATCATAGTCCTCACCATTCTACTTTATTTCTCCATCACACCCTTGCTGGACTCGTCATTTTGCTCTTATATGTGGATGATATGATCATTACTGGTTCTGATTCTGCTACTATCTCTGAAGTGAAACATCATCTATTTCGTGTGTTTGAGATGAAGGATTTGGGTCCTCTTCTGTATTTTCTTAGTATTGAAGTTGCTTCTTCCCCCAAGGAATATCTTTTGTCTCAAACTAAGTATGCTCATGACATCATTCACCGTGCCTGCCTCACTGATGATAAGATTGTCGACACTCGCATTGAGTTACATGATAAGTTTTCTCCTACCGATGGTGTGCCTCTGGATGATCCTTCTGTCTATCGAGAGTTGGTTGGTTGTTTGATCTATCTTACTATAACCAGACCTGATATTGCATATATTGTTCATGTTGTGAGCCAATTTGTCTCTGCTCCTCACTCCACTCATTGGGCGGTTTTGCTCCATATCTTACGTTATGTCCGTCACACTATATTTCAGAGTTTATTGTTATCCTCGGACTCCTCATTATATCTCCAAGCTTATGCTGATGCTGACTGGGCTGGTGATATTTTTTATCGCAAGTCCACAACTGGCTTCTGTCTTTTTGGGTAAATCTCTTATTTCTTGGAAGAGTAAGAAACAATCTGTCATTACTCGTTCTACTGCTGAGCCTGAATATCGCGCAATGTCTCATGCTACAGCTAACTAAGGTGGTCAACCTCCGCTGGCTTCTCTCTGATTTTGGTGTCTCTTTCACTTCCCTACCTTCCCCTATTGTGACAATAAGAGTGTCATTCAGATCACACATAATTCTGTGTTTCATGAGCGTACAAAGCATATCAAAATTGATTGTCACTTTACTCGACACCATCTTCAGTTGGGTATTGCACTACCATTTATTTGCTCCTTACAAGTAGCTCATTTCTTCACCAAGACTCACACAACTTCTCGTTTTCGATTCTTGCTGGACAAACTCTCATTCCTCTTCGGGCTCGCATCATGAGTTTGAGGGGAGTGTGAGAGTATTTTAGTTATTTTGTATATAGTTGAATGGTAGTTTAATTAATATTTATTACTTATTAGGGTTTTCTAGGATTTAGTTTTGCTCTCTATTTATATCATATAACCTATCATTAGTGGTTAAGTCTTTTCTCATTATTTGCACTAATAGTTTTCATATTCGACTTCTCTTTTGTCACAATCATACCTACCACCACTTAACGGTCTCCATGATACAACTACCCATATATCATACCTTTTGTAGTTTTAATGATACAAACCCTAAAATTTGAGGTTTTAGAGGGCCCCGCAGAGGAGGTTGACATCCTATTCATCATGTGATTTGACCTCCTACTGCTCCACCTATAAAGAGGAGACACTTAGGTCTCTGCACCTAAACTCTCAATTGCCATCCCTCTCTCTAAGACTACTTGAGCACTCAACTTCGCATTCTCAAGCCATTAAAGTGTACTCCATCTTCGCAGACTCCACTATTCCGATCTACCTGGGGCCCACATATCTACCGCTATTGCACCCATCATTGAGAAGGATAAAAGGACATCTTGGAGAAAAATACTAGTGAGAAGGTACATGTGTATGTAATATGGCAAACGAACACCTTTCATCCATTATTAGCAACCCCCACCCCCTTAAAAAAAAACAAAAAACAAACCAACCCTAATAACAATAAAGCAGAAGACAAGAAGAATAGATCTCCTTCATTTCCTAGGTACAAACAGAAACACACTCCGTAATATTTAAAAAAACCAAAAACCAAAAAGAAATAATATGAAAGAAAAGAAGGAAGCACGAAAAAAAAAAAAGAGAGAGAGAGAGAAGAGAACCCTCAATCTTTACCTTTGATATGAAGGGGATACGAATTCTCGTATAAGGCTTGATGAGCTTAAGCAACACTTGTGTCCTGACATTCTTCAAGAGATCTTCAATGTAGTTCCGAATAAATGGATCATCCATTATCGTCCTTCTATTTGTCTGAATAAATTTCAAACACCAATACAAATTGAAACCTCAACAGAGAGGCATGGACTATTAAAAATAAAAATAGTTGTGTAGTACGATATTAATGTTCACTAAACATACCTTGAGGATTTTCTCAAATTCCAATATTTCATTCCGTTGATATGCTGCTATCAGGTTTGTCATCGCCAAAACCTCAGGATCATTTTTATATCTGAAGGTGGGAGGGGGTAAGAGATAAAGAGAGATAGGAAACTACGCAGAAAAAATGTGTCGATAATATAAACAAATTTAGACTCCCGATATTTTAAAAAACTTACGGCTTTGCCTCTTGACCATCAAAAGGGTTAACTTCAGATTCCATCAGCATGTTGGCCAGAACCAAATATCTACCAAAGAGAGGAACCAAAATTAGTCAAATGCCGGTGTTTAAATTGAGTTTAAGACAGTGATGCAAAGAACAAATTTTTGGGATATCTTCAGCCCGTTCGCTTTTATCTGTTTCAATCTGGTAGAAGAAGTAATTACCAAATTCTTAGGACTATATGAGTGAGATTGCATGCAAAAAAAATTAGCAAGGTTCATTTAGCTTTTCATACTAGTATATATAAAGATAGTAAACAGTTTCAAGAGGATTGTGAGAGTATATGACGCAAGTACCCGCTGAGGCCCAAAGGGGAATCCACACTTAAACCCATAGAAAAGAATATAAAGAATATTCTTTCCTTTATGTTTTATCTTTCAATTGCTATACTTCTATCCCATGAAAAGAAAGTGCGGTAATTATGTTCCAGTATTCAGAATCATCTACAATTTTATGTTCCTTTAAACTTTGCAATAACACCTCGCATGTTAGAAGGAAATGAACGGCTCCATTCTATTTTACATACCATTAAAAAGCCGAAATCCATCATAACGTCATTTGAGGCTATAGAGAATTAACAATGATATTAGAAACTTTTGCTCTATGAAATCTTACAATTAATCTCCTACCTTCAATTGACACTTGCCTTATTTATATGTAATACAAATAATCTCCTACCGTCAATTGGCACTTGCTTTATTTAATATTAATCTCCAACTATCCAGAATTTTAGCTCCAATTGATATGTAGAATACAATGGAGGCTTCAAATTCTATGGGGCCCCAAGTCAAGTGCATAACATATATTACCATCATTATCTCATCATCACTATTCACTGTTTGTCAAAATCAGATAATTGTAAGATGATCTAAAGTCAAAACTAAACATGAATTATTCAAGTCTGCATATCTAACATAATATGAACTAATTTTACCATCATTTGGGACGAGTTTCTCTTTAAGGCCTTCCCATTTACAAAGCATTTTTGCTATGAGCCTTCATTGATGCAGTATGCAAGGAAATTAAAACTACATTACAGCTCTCCATATTTTATGTTCAAACATGTTTCGAGCATTGTTAGTTCAAGAAGACGTACAGTTTTTCTTTATTTATGCTCTGATTTTACACTAAAATAGAACCTCACTTTCATATTACTCAAATCAGCCTTCACATGAGAGAATGCACAGAAAGAGAGAGATAATAGGCTTGGAGAAAGATCATGAAACTAATGAGTTTGCAAACGTACTTTAGGCACTGGATGCGCCTCTGGTTCCCAGCTTCATCATAGTTCTTAAAAGCTTCAAAGAAATCTGTGGCTGCATCAGCCCACTGACGCTCTGCCATATGCATTTTCCCACCACACTCACGAATAATTCCCATGATTCTAGGATGGGGTATTGCTGATTTTATTGATAGTGCTTTTTGGTATAGTTGCTGGATCAACATTTACAGGATGAAGCTCAATGGACAGACACAAACTTGACGATGTAGAAACAATTTACTATATCACTTGAAGAAAAAACCTCTACACAAGAAATAACTTCGACAAAATCATCCTGTAAGTGTGACACCACATCCCGCAGATAGATATAAATTCAAAACAAAAGCACAACAATTTAACGACTAACTAGATAGAGCAAAAATGGTACTGGGATGTCAAGACCCAACATCAAAAAGGAAAAATGGCAACCATGAGGCATGCACTAAGCAAGCCCAATACTTGCATGCCATCCTGTTGTCAGTTCCCACATTCTTAAATTGGTCCCCGTCCATCACTTGGGGAGACACTTGTCCAGTCCATGTCAAAGTCTTAAATCACAGGCGCAGCCACCATAATGGTGATGATTAAGGTGATGTGGATGGGGCTTGTAAGAGATGTCGTCACATCAGATTTTGGGATCATGAATTTCTTTGGTCGTACAACTTCCATAAATAATAGTGATGCCCAAGTATGTTTTTTATTCTAAAATTTGACAAATACTGCTTTCAAATGATTTCATTATGTTTTTTATTCTAAAATTTGACAAATACTGCTTTCAAATGATTTCATAATGAATGCTCTGTTGTAGAGGGCGCCTTTCCCCCCATTTTTGGCGGGTTTTTGTATACGGGTGGCATCCCTTAATGCCTCTTTTATATACTTTACTTATCAAAAAATATATATATAATGATTTCATAATGAACTTTATTCAACTATGAAAAGCACGAACACTTCTAAGAAGGTGTTGTATACGGGTCAAACACAACTCGGATGACACTCAACACGTGTCAAACACCTGCCAAACATAACCTATTATATTTTCTTAGATTTTTCAAAAACAAACATGATTCATACCCTTACGGACATTTATACATATTTTCCCAATAAATGGAATATAAAAAATGATTCCTTACTATTTGGATATAGTAAAATGTACAACTATTTGTAAGGCAAACATGAAGAGATTGTTACTCTTGCTATCAATACATTTAAATAGTATTTAATTGTTTCCATGTCCCAACCATGCCCTGTCCTAATTTTATGAAAATTGTCATTGCATTGTGTCCTTATCGCATTGTATCCATGTCTCTTGTCCCTATATGTGCTTGTTAGACTCAACTTGTAAGCATAATTTGATATGAACAACCAGATTATTATCATTTCTTAGATCACTGTCCAGTGGAAATAATGTTTTGTGTTAAGATTATCATTAATTTCATACAAGCATGTATGAACAGAATAACATATACGGAATATGCAAATTATGAACCAAAATGAGAAAGGCACAGCGGAGTAGAGGGGAATCCTCACTACATGTTTGTTTTCATTTTGATATGCGCGTCCCAAAATATTGGGCCCCACTGTCAAACCATTTTTTAGTTTCTTAGTTTCAGGACAGCTGTCCCTTTTTCACCATTGCAAAGAAGAAAGAGATCAACAACTGCACACCACTACCTGATCAGGAAAAGCGTGGTGGCTGCATCTTCCTTCCTCCTCTTCATGGTATCAGTATTTTAAGTTCCTAATCTAGAAGTTACGAAGTAGTGATAGATGTATAGTCCCGTACGAGCCATTACAGAACCATCACAGGCATATACAATACTGTAACAAGTGTCGCACACACCTGCAATTCATTAGGTTTATATTGGAGCATGATGTATTTGGCCCCCTGTGCAACCGTTAAAAAAATAACCACAATTTAATGGCTGCTATTTAAAACCAGAACCATGTTCAACCCTTCATAATAATAGATGTGCTTTATTTTTTTCCATTACTCTTTCTTTCCCTCTCACCAAAGTTTCTTTGCTGGATACTCTGGATATATAAATTAATAATCCATATGTTGAACTAATTTTTTTCGAAGCATTCAAAGAAAACCAGTGCAAATATGGAACTTAATCCCAACCAAACTTTCACCCCAACCAATCATATGCCAATTGTAAGAACCAACCTTACATTTTTTTATGATGCAGCTATTTCGATGAATTCAAGCCAAGACCATCACTTTACCAAATTTTCATAAAATAAATGCTGCTGTTGAAGACGATTGTTAGCAAAACATTTTGTCTCTAGGTCTCACAATCGTATATTTACCCTATATCAAAACATGTGTGTGTGTGCGCGCGCGAGCGTGTGTGTTTTGAAAAGTTTCTCTGCCCACCCAAAAAAAAAGGACAAAAAAGAGACAAAGAAGATTTGTATTTTTACGTTATTAGTTCTCATACTTGTATATCTAGGTTACATTCGTTCTCATACTTTACTTTCTCATACTGTAATTTCTTCAATATATCTGTTCTCATCATTTAGTGGTTGAGAATTTTTAGACTTATTTCCGAGCAAGTAAAATGATTTACTGAAATAAAAAAAAAAAAACACCACATGCATCCTAACTTCCTTAGTACAAAAGTTCTCAATGATAAGAAGGAACAAATGTATTGCTAGTAAGGAAGAGAAGATAACAAAGCACACACAAACAAGAAATACACCAACACCGTATGTCCTTAACAGGCAGAATTGAGAACAACAAAGTTATCAGAAACAATTAATAAATAAAGGACATAGAAAAGTAAGCACGTGGCATCGTAGAATACAGACATAAGGAGCAAAAGCTAAAGAATTTCAAACCTTAAGCTTTTTGTTATTCTTTGTCTCGGTATACATTTGAATCTCAATTGCATATACCTCCAACAGTTGTGTTCCTTTCTTTTGATCATCTGTACCATCTTCTTTTTGACAAGATTTGTGAAGCTCCTTCAAAATCTAATTAAAACCCAATAAATTATTTTCATTCCAAAACAGTGATTTCGTTATATAATACTGAAATAGATAAAAGGATTTTCGAATCAATGAAGATACCTTACTCATTCGCCCGTATTCTCCCATATCAAACCAAATTTTACAGAGCTTTAGATTTGTCTTAAACCAGAGCCTCTGTGCAAAGAGTGCAATATATGACATCTTTGTTTATACATTAATTAAGAAAAATGTTTAGTAAGGACATAATTCTGACCTCATTTTTTGCCTCTTCAAGGGCCTTCAGGGTTGTCTGATAGAACTCTTGCAAGAGACTGAAGTTCTGACTAGCTGATCCAGAAACAAAATCCATAATATTGTTTATACATTTTTCACTGTAATTTCGTGTCACAGCTGATTTAATATATGTTAACATCACCCTGTAAGCGTCCATCATTTCTTTATACTTCCCTAATTTATAGTAGAGCTTAACAGTCTGCTTTAAAGCTTTAAATCCCCTGAAGATGGACAAAAGGATACTTTTTCAGTTATGAAAACAACAATCAAAACGTAAGGACCAATTTACACAGACAGTACCCTGTTAAATGTAAGGCATGTTATACACACATGGTACATTCTCTCATGTACATATGCACATAATACTTACATATTTTCACTGGTAAAAAGCTACCATTTGAAATCCTATTAGTCAATGACTAAAGTACGAACTGAAGATTTCCAAGGGCAAAGTTGTAAGAAAAATTCCATCCAAAATGGTAAGGCCAAAAAACAGACCTCTGCTAATTGTCCTCTACTCAAAACCTTAGAAACTAAAAGAAAAACTAGAAACAAATAGAAAGAAGAAAATAGAGTATCGGTATTTGTGAGTTTACTGCAGTAAATGTACATGTCCGCAAGTGTTCTATGAAAATAGAGATTGATCGCTTTGTAAGTGCACATATGCTTAACATGGGCGGACAGAGGAGTTCAAAGGGAGAATCATCCTACATTTAATAGCATGATCACAGGCATCATTAACATGGAAAACAGCATGAGGATATGAATGTGATATATAAACAATATATAGCATCATAAAAAATTTGGGGCAAAACTCAAAAGTAATTTTAATTCAAAAGATAGTCGCAGAACCCTTCCACGGTTTTTACCAAAACTCAACTCCATTTCCATTTTAGTTTAAAATAAGATTTGATATAGCCATTTGTACATTCAATGAGCAAGAACCATACATGCCTTTAAATAAGAAGATGCAACGAAAAGAAGATGTGGAAGCAACGCCATTCAGTTATCACATAATGTTTCAACAAGGTCTCGCTTTATCACCAAATTATCGGGGGCGGTTTTTTGCAATAAATCCAATGAAGATGATCATCATCTCCATGAACTCCATCTTCAGGTAAAAGAGAAAATAATGGCAGCGATAATGGTATATATAGTGAGATCGAAAATGATAATAAGAATAATTTCAGTTTCACTTGCCCTTTACCTTATTTTCTTAAGAAAAATATCAGGTAAATGCAAAAAGGCAGAACCATAATTGAAGGGAATAATACACCTGTACAGACCTGAAATTTTTTATTTTTTTATTATTAATACTATATAAATCATAATCTAATTTACGTCCTAATTTAAATTGTTTTAGCCTATGTGAATGGCATGATTCTTTTTTTAATGGCATAATATGCACGTAGTAAATTAATAAATTATAAAAACGTTAATCAAGTCATGCAATAAAAGCTGGTACACCTTGAAAAAATTTGGAGGTCTTGGGCGAAAGAAAATTGTTTGGGCCTTTAGTAATCTACTTGTAATTTGGGCCTTAAATATTTTTGGGCCCAATTGGGCAACCCATTCCTTTGACTATTTTAATTTTGATTTACTCCATTGATATGTTTAATGGGTCACAAAAAGAGTATTGTTTGTATATATCAATTTTAGTGGGCCTTTTACTACTTGATTAGGCCTAGAGGGGCCAGCTTGACACTGCGTGAATAACCAAATTTTGACCCAATGGACTTGACCCGTGACTTAACTAGGCTTATTTAACATTGGTTGGACTTTTAACATTGGGGTTGAGTATCTTACACTCAAAACATGACCAACTAGTTCCGCCACATGGAAGAATCCATTTCTAGTTAATTTTTGAGAACTCATTAGTTGGAACTCAACTATGCAAAGCCACGCATTGCAGCTTGAAGACTTCTCAATCTTGTTTGAATTTTGAACACAATTTGGTCACTTACACACTGTATTTACTTCCACACTTTCTTAATTATATAACTGCAAGAAAACCTAATTTAACACCTGATCTGACTAAATTTACAAGAAAACTTTCTCTACCACTCTGGTATGCATTTTTTATATGTATTTGACAGATGACTAGCTTTACCTATTGGTACCTTGTGCTTCATTTGTTTGTACTTTCTTCCATTTAGTTACATGAAAGGTAGAACTTGAACAAAATGGCATCGGATTCTATTTTATTAGTTGGGAAGTGACCAAGTCTTCTCTCCCATTTGGTGTAATGACTTGAAATTCATGAGATCCTAATTGTTTTCTCCCCAAAGGAATAGACATATTTTTTATGCGTCCGATTCCGCTATATAGGAGAAATGACACTTTATAATATTTTTATTTTTCGTGTAAATGAGTTTATTGGGAATCTCCCTTTCTTTTTGTAGACTTTTTGGGTGAGCTCAACTTGAGTGTTGAGTCATTTTTTGAGATTCTACACTTTTGTTAAAGGTTGCGCCCCTTCTGGTGCTTTATATTTATTTTTACACTCTTACTTATCACAAAAAGAAATCCTAATTGTATTTCCACACTTTCTTACTTATATACTTGCAAGAAAACCAACTTTAACACCTGATCTGAATAAGTTTACAATAAAATTTTCTCTACCACTCTTGTATGCATTTTTTATATGTATTTGCTAGATGAGTAGCTTTACTTATTGATACTTGTGCTTCGTTTGTTTGTACTTTCTGTTGGACAATTTGTGTATACCCGCGTGTGGATAAAACAGAAGAATAAAATTCTGAACTTTAATTCTAAGCAGAAACAGAATATTAAACTAAAACAGAAACTGTTTTCGGAAGTTACAAAAACTGTTTTTCAGAAAACAGAACCAAAGAAATGCACTTACAGTAGTTTGGAAAAGCAGAAACCGGGAACAGACCAAGGCTTGTGTTTGACACAACCTCCTTAACACAAAATTCGCCCTCACTATGTGTACACGAGTTGAAAGGCTATGTCTCCCAGGATACAAAGAAGAAGCACTCCATTCTGCAAGACTTGCGAATCAGAACTGTGCTTGAAATCAAATGGAGACGGTATGCAGAAAGAAAGAGAAAGAGGAAGAATGAGATTTTTGGGATGGGAAAAACTAGACCTAGAGGCCTGTTTATATAGGTGAGCAGAAATAAAGAGGAGGAAGGAGATTTTCCGGATGGAAAAAACTGGACCCAGAGACCTGTTATAAACAGGTGAGCTGAGCAGGCACCGGTTCGGACTAGCCCGAACAGTTACAAACTTAGTTCCGCAGAGGTGCGCACCTGCTCGGCTGAGCGATTGAACCGTGGAACAGATGCGAACCAATTCCAGACTCCAACGTCTCTTAACGGTAACCATTTTCAAAGATTTAAATAATAATAAAATCATTAAATAAACTTTCCGCAAAAAGATAATATTCCATATTATCTTTATGGCCTATGGCCCACAACAGAGCCCGGGTCAGGTTGTGTGGCGGCAGCGCGTGTGTTTTGGGCCAAGTCTACACTTGGGTAAGTCCTCCCTCATGCACAAAACTTGAGTACCCCTTGGGGCCCAAACCCAAAATCAAGGTCGGACCTTATATACCGCACTAAAAGTTGCTAAACAACCAATGTGGGATAGCCATCTTTGTTACCAACTTCACCATTCTCAAATAGCACACTTTAGAGTAAATTTCTCATTCACTCATTAATGGTTTTGAACACCCAAAAATCCATGGCTAAACTAGACATGGAGGTGAACCCATCACCACTTGACCCTCTTAAAAAGATGTTTAGCCAAGATAATAGAGTTCACATAGAATCTTCACAAACACAGCTTGGTTCTCACAGTTGTGTTCATTTTGGCATTGAACAATTCATGATTTTCATGAGTGCTTTAGAGAATTTTAGCATAGTCAAATCTCATAGAACTGCCTTAGTTCACACTCATATAGGTGATTGTTATTAAGAGTATTCTGCTATACTCCACTTGGAATTCCAATGTATAATAATCATTAAAAGCATAACTAATCATGAGTCATGCTTGCAGTCATCACTATTTCATCATAGAAATGGTAGGAGATGATTTCCATAGTGATTCCCTTTGAGTCGCGCATAACTCGGTTGTCTCTTTGAACCTAGATCTTGGGATCTCCAATCAACTAGGTTGAGTTGTCATTATAGAATCTCTTTAGTAATAGGCTTTAGCCGCATTCCCCTCAATGAACAATTCACATGCTCTCTGGTCAATCTTTTTTTTTGATAAGTGCTCTCTGGTCAAACCCTTTAACGGGTCCACTATATAGTCTTTTGACTTTATATACTCAATGAAAATTATTCCACTTGAGAGCAATTGTATAATTGTATTGTATCTACGACGTATATATTGAAACTTACCATTATACATATTACTTTGTGCCCTTCCAATTGCAGATTGACTATTGCAATGAATGCAAATTACAAGCATAGGTTTCGGCCACACTGGAATATCTTCTAAGAAATGACGAAACCATTCTGCTTCTTCCCTAGCGATGCATGTCTGTTTGGAAGATTTTCAAGATAGCCAAGGATCAAATTTTCATTTCGATGTGTTGTTTTGATTACTATGGAAACGGAAACGTTTCAATAATATTTTTAACGCGACAAAATTACAAATATTTAGAAACATTGGTTTAAATCTATGTATTAAATATTAATAATTGATTAATTATATATAGAGAGATTTATGTAGTTATTCACATAAAAGAACAAGTGTAAAACAATAAAGATCAATGTTTATATCATTATATGAATTAATTTTTTATATGCATAATCAAATACTTAATTTTATTAAATACAAGAGTAAATAATTCTAAAAAAGTATAAGATCCCAACAAAATAAGGTGCAAAAGTTTGCTTAAGCAGTAGCAATAATAATAGTTTTATTTTTAATAAAGTAAAACCATCTATAATTTTCTAAAAGAAATGTAAAAATATTTATGAAAAAATTTAAATTCCT
>JAUTBS010068552.1:0-13362 GCA_032361285.1 Aequorea victoria
AATGAAGAACAAATAATCTATAAAATGATTAATAACTTTGTATTGGATGTATTATGATGTTATGTTATGTTTGGACTCTCTTTTTATGAGTTAAAATAGGAATGATTGTTGGATGTTTGAGTTTGCGAAGAAAAGACCAAAACATAGTAGTTTTTAGGCCATTCCTTGAATTTTTGTGGGAACCAAATGAACTATAAATTAAAATCTATTTATAATTGAGGTTCTCTAGGGTGTCTTGAGTGTGTGTGATTTTTGGTTGGACCCGAAAATGTAGTTTTGAACCGCTTTGCCAATTTTGAAATTTCTGTGACAGAGAGGCAGAAACAGAGCCCACTTTGAAACCTTGTATCTTGCTCTAAAAAGATCTCCTTATGATGATCCACATATAAAGAGAAATATATACGAGTCTAGTTTCACCCCCTTTTTACAAAAGTTAATTTCATTAAGTAGATTTCGAGATATGTTGATTTTTCCAAACAGACGCCTCTGTCGACAGGTTATGTTACAGTAATTCTCAGACCCTTTTCTGTTCACAACCAGCTCTCGGTTCCTTCATGATGAATGTAGATAACACCTTAATCTAGCTCTCTATAAAGTTTCATAAGTTACCAGTAAAGTTTGATATGTTTAAAGTATTTTAAGGTCTCCATAGTAGATTCTGGAATGTTACTCTGTTCTGTAAAATAAAATGTTTAAAGCTCCTTTAACCCTAAGTCTTGTTTGTTTATTGTTTAAACATCATCCATGAGTTTGAATGTATGTTTATGGCTGGAATGAATGTTATATGATCTCAACTTATGTTATGACATCTATCATGCATGGCCTGAGTCTTAGGTGAGGTTGTTCACCTTGTGCCTAGCTTGGCTAGAGTTGTTTCTTATTAGACATTATGATTGATGTAGACAAGTTCACATGGTTGTGACTTGGGTTTTGATCTTGTGATGGAGAGGGTGGTTTTTCCTTCCATGTTATAATCACTTGATGGGTACAGTGTATAGTGGTGCACCGTGTCAAACTTATGAATTTAACGCAAACTTGGTCAGGGACTCAGAGGGATGGTGGTTCCGGGGTGCGATGCACCTAGCTGTACCCACCGTCCTTGGGGTATTCATGAGCTAGTTGAGTATGTCACTTGGCTACGACTCATGGTGTGACAAGGTGGGTCTTTCAGATTCGTTCTAGCTGGGGGCCTTATGGGCCAGTTGGAGCACTTAGCTCGCTATGTCTCATAATCTGCAAATGGGAAACTGTATCCGATTATCTAGGGACCTAAATTGCTACGAGTTTAAGTTTAGGTAATTGTGTTTTTTCGGATCCTTTCGGCGTAAAGGAGTTCTGGTCATGAATCAGAGTTTACAGCATTTTCGCATATCATGTTTTATTATATCCTGTTGTATATATTAACTGTTAGAAATGTTAGGTTTGGAAGATTCTTTCTGGGCTTCACAGCTCATGGCGTTTCATACCAGGAATTGAAGAGGAGCCAACGATCGAGGAGCAATACGAGGAGTATGTCGAGCCGTGGCTCACATGATTGATCATGAATTGAATACTTGTACCTTTTGTAATTTCCTTTAAAACTTTGTTAGCATGTAATATTAAAACAGGGCGTGCAATGTGCAAGAACGCAAAGTATTACTATTTTATGTTAAATATTAAATTGTGTGGAGTGTTGCTCATTAGCATAACCCTAATTACTATAATTATGTCTCATAACGAATCAGATTTTTGGGGCGTTACAACTTGGTATCAAAGCCTAGGTTTAGTGAACCTTAGGCGTGAGTTATGGAGAAATCTTGCGACCGTCTAGTAAAAACTCTATTTTAAGTCTATATTTTAACACTTATGCATAAATTATGAACAAAGAAATACTTATTATATGAACTAAGTCTATTAACTTATGCCTTGTAGGATGTCTTCCTATTCCGATCCCGAGGAGTTCTTCGAAGAGGTGATCAACCTAGATGACGAAGTTCTACCGAATGCTTGGGAGATGACAAACCCCTGGATGCCGAACCTCTAGCTTGGTTTCTGCTAGAGGATATGGATGATGATGCAGACAACGGACATAGTGATAGTGAGTTTGATGATGCACATAGTGAGGTGATTGATGCCGATTATGCACCACGCGTCATGGAAGACGAAGGGATTCTACGTTGATGGAGGCAACCTAATGCCCCACAAGAGTATCTGGATGGCACCACAGTTTATACCAGGGTGGCCCCCCTTATACGATACAGGTGGAAGACGCCTGTCTACGCGTATTATTTCTTCGAGCCATTACTTGTCGTAGAGCAGGCGGGGGATATAGCTGTTAGGTTAGAAGTGCCCCAAGGATTTGCTGATCAGGTAGGGAATGCCACCCCATATGAATTAATCCAGCGCCAGCGCCCTCTAGACGAAGATCGCATATTTGGTTTGGATGAAGACTTGGATTTTGACGGCAATCTAACTTACACGGAGTGGCTACTTATGGTTACTGATCGTGAAGAGAAGAATCCAGTTGCCAATGGAGACTGGTATGTTAAAGTACACTGGGAGTGTTATGGGGTCTAGGAGGTGACCTGGGAGCTGGAAATGTTGGTCCGTAGGGACTACCCCCAGTTGTTTGTTCATTAGACTGCATGGTTGCTAGGGACAGTAGAAGCTAGGGCTTTATTTTGGATCTTGTAAAAGTCTTGATAAATTTTGTATAACTATTCCCCCTATAGGTAAACGGAAAAACTTATCGACTTGTACTGATGTAATGACTTTTATATATATTATGTTTCGTTTTATTTGGAATCCAAACTTTGTCTGAATGTTGGTAAAGCAAATATATTATTAAAAATAAAACATAAGCCTTCTTAGTCTTTTGCTTACAAAATACCCTAACATTACCCAGACTTAAATGGCGGGAAGAGGGAGGCGAAGCCTTAACAGCGAGGCCCAGCCCAGTCAGCCCACTGAAGTACAAGGATTAGCGCAAATCCTTCAACAACTGGCCGCATCAATAAACCCAATGCCGGTTTGTGCTCAAAAGGACCGAGCTTGGCTCTTGGAAGAATTTCGGAAGCAAAGAGCTCCGGTATTCAGAGGGGTGGCTAACCCTCGTATAGCGGAAAACTGGATCCGGATGATCAAGAAGATGCCTAACACTATGGACATACAAAAAGATGGAGATAAAATTGCTCTAGCTGTCTACCAGTTAGAAAAAGAGGCTGACCACTGGTGGGCCACGGAGAAGGAGAATCAAAATATGGCCACTCTTACCTGGACACAGTTCAAAAAGATTTTTTTGGACAAGTATGTCCCATCCACCGTTAAGCAGGCAAGGCTGTGGGAATTTCTAGATTTGAAGCAAGGGACCACGAGTGTGTCCCAGTAATGTCAGCAAATTTGAAGAACTCACACAACACGCTACTGTATTAATCCCCGATGAAGAATCAAAGGCCAGACGCATCGAATGGGGACTAGAGTCGTCAGTACAAGGGAAGATCGCTTTCATGCAATTCCCAACTTTTTCTCAAGTGGTGCAAGTAGCCCTGATGGCCAAGGCTGAATCAACCGATTCCCGAAAGACTTGAAACCAGTGGAAAGGCGGACCCATCCGCGGAGGAAACCAAAGAACAAGCCATGGAGGGAATTCACAGAAACCCTACTCCAGACCCCGACCACAAACCCAACAAGGGTCAAATTTGAATTTTTAGCAAAATTCCCAGGGTGTCTGCTTCGAATGCCGCCAACCCGGCCACATGAAGAGAGATTTCCCGAAGCTCTGAGGAGCAGTAGGTCAAGGGGAAATTCCTACAATCAGACCCAGATATCAGGAGGAGCTCAGGGCACATATCAGAAATTTGGAAATTTTAACCAACCAAAAAATGGAGGAAATCAATTCAAGAAGACAGGAGGACTAGCCCTAGCCTCAGGTGCTGTGGGTAGAGTCTTTGCATTATAAGGGGAAAGGGAGGAAGAATCCTCTATCATTGAAGGTACTCTTATGCTATATCACTCTATGGTGCATGTATTGTTTGACTCTGGAGCTTCACATTCCTTTGTATCAAACACTTGTGCTTCATCGTTAGAGTTACCACTAGAACCTCCAGACATCACAATTTTTGTAACCTCACCCTTAGGAGGACTCTCACCTATTCGCCTTATATGTAAAAATTACAAAATTGAAGTGTCTGACATACATCTATAATGCGATCTTCAAGTTATGAACATGAACGTCTACGACGTCATCCTTGGGATGGACTGTTTATTCCACCACAGAGCAATCATCGACTGTCACAAGAAGAAAATCACAACTTGCAGTCCCGATGGATCGCACTTCCATTTTAAGGGTGGTAGACACCATCTTTTACCTCGAATCGAATGAAGAACGCAGTGGAGCAAGGGCCTCGCGGCCAGACTAGCCAGTCTTATACTTAATGACGAAAGCCGAAAGACTATACCCCTACCATGAATCATAAATGACTTTGAAGATGTTTATCTAGAGAAACTTCTAGGGCTACCACCACAATGGGACTTGGACTTTAGTATCGAGCTTCAGCCAGGAATGACACTCATATCTATGGCTCCCCATCGTATGGCACCTGCGAAATTGTGGGACATGAAGACTCAACTACAAGAGCTATTAGAGAAGGGATTTATCAGCACAAGCACGTCACCGTGGGGCGCGCCTGCTCTTTTTGCCAAGAAGAAGGATGACTCTCTTTGCCTATACATTGATTATCATCAGTTGAATCAAGTCACAATCAAGAACCGATATCCACTCCCAAGAATCGGCAACCTATTTGATCAGCTGAGGGTGCGAGAAGAAGACATTCCCAAACGGCTTTTCAAATGCGTTATGGTCATTACGACTTCGTAGTTATTCCCTTCGGACTATCTAATGCCCCGACCGTGTTCATATGCCTAACGAAGGCGAGCAAGAGCACGAACATCTAAAGATCGTCCTTCAGATTCTTAGAGAAAACCAACTATACGCGAAGGCGGGCAAGTGTGAGTTTTGGTTGAAGGAAGTAAAGTTCCTTGGACACGCATCTTGAAGGAAGGAATCTCTGTCGATCCCTCAAAGGTTGAAGCTGTTCTGGATTGGAAGCAGCCGAAGTCAGTTTTTGAGATCCAAAGTTTTTTTGGTTTAGCTGGATACTACCAACGGTTTATCCAAGACTTCTTAATACTTTCCAAACCAATGATGAAACTGACTCAGAAAGGGGTGAAGTTCATATGGAACGAGGTATGCAAAAAATCATTCTAAGAGCTCAAGAAATGCCTGACAAGCGCTCCTATTCTGATTGTTCCAGAGAGAGATGTAGGTTACGCGATTTTCTGCGACGCGTCAAATGAAGGATTAGGATGTGTTCTGATGCAAGATGGAAAAGTGGTAACTTATGGTTCTCGTCAACTCAAACCTCATGAAAGGAATTACCCCACACACGATCTTGAGCTGGCGACCATTGTCTTCGCATTGAAAACCTGGCATCACTATCTCTACAGGGAGGAATTCGAATTATTCTCCGACCACAAAAGTCTCAAATACCTATTCATGCAGAAGGATCTTAACATGAGATAATGATGATGGATGGAATTTCTAGAGGACTATTGAAAAAGACGAGAGAGGGAAGAGAAATTTACCACTTTTCGATTTGTTTAATTCTCCGAATTTTAAGATTTATAAGAACACTCATATAACGTATAATAGAGAGGGAATGAAAGAGAGAAGGGGAAGAGAACATGTCAGTCGTGTGTGTTGGGTCACAGGAATCCCGATACAAGAATGTAAAAAGAAAATACGTAGAACATGTATAAATGTGAGGAGAAAAAAGTTATACCTGTAGAGATCTGGTATGACGATCTCTGTGACTGCAACAATGTCGTTGAGATAACCCGATAATCTTCTCACGTATATTCCGTTTGCACGTCTCGGAGAACGTAGTGTGGGTTACGATCCTTCTTCGAGCCTCTACGTGAAATTCTCAAATTTTCAATTCTAAAAAAAATTACTTTTTCTCCAAGTTCTTCTCTCTAAAAAAAACACACAGAATTCTCTAAATCGAATTCTCAATCTATCAATCTTTCAATCACTATTGCTCTGCTGTGTGAATTCTCTATATGGCCACCGAAAATTGGTTTTGATATATATATATATATAATCAATAGATATCCTAACCTTTCTTAATGTCCATCAATCTGGAAGGGTATCTTTAATATATATATAATATCAATTAAATAGATAAAATGGAGATATACAAGGAGAGAGAGAGATTTTAGGAGGAAATTGGGGAGCTCAATCAAAAGGGTTTTGGCAGGCGACGGGGCTGTTGAAATGAGATAGCCTAAGATTTTAACCCTAGGTCTCATTTATGTGTCATAAGTACCAAAATGCCCTCAACTCCGATTCAATTTCCGATCAATTTGGCCGTTAAACCATTGATCAAATTGAATATTGGGATCCTAAAAATTATCATGAGAAAATGAGAGAGTGCAAAATCCGGACTACGTGAGTAACCACAAGAAAAAATAAAGTACGGGCTAATCGTGAAAAAAATCGAACACCACTAACTCAAACTTTGAATTATATTCTTTTTTTATACGAGTCAAGACTTACTCCACTAAAAGTCTTGACTGAACTCCCGACCTTATCTCGATTATGTCTCAAGTTTTCAATTACTAAATACTTAATTATCTCCCCACATTTAAAATTAAAGATACTCAAAAATTAAACTACATTACTGAAAATCCTATTTGATCAACCTCTAAATCTTGAGTTTCCTCTGCTTAATTTATTGATATGCCGGATTAAAAATCCACCTGCAGGGTTTGGCATAATCAAACCTATAAGCAGGCTCAAAGAAGTATCATCAACCTAAATCGGATATGGTTTCTATCAGTATAATATTATCCGTCGAACATGGAGCGCCGGTACCCAACTCACCAGTCTTGTTGACTTTAAAAGAAGTCTTACCCATTGGTGAATCTAAGTGTTGTACACTAAATGCACACGTTTAATAAATATTTTGGAATTAAGAGTTTAAGTAATACATAATAATATGATGTGTAAATTAATTTATAACAGTCAATACAAAATTAATTATCTCAATAATTCTACTCAATACACACCGAGTGTACTAACACATTGAGTAAGAATTTTGAATTTTAAATTCAAACCATTTAACAGAGTCAAGACAATCCTACTAAAATAATGTGTTACAGTTGTTCCAATGATTTGTCCAATTCTATCTAGACTGTAAGTTTTAATTAAAATTATTCTGTTAGAACCGATAATTCGATCTTCCGTATGTAAGTCAAACTCTACATACCAAATTAAATACTTGACACGAATAAAGGACGAGCTTGCATAAATATAAAATAATATATGCAAGCATTCATTCTCATTTAGATTCTCATTAAAATAAATTTTTATTAAATAAATAATAAAAATTATACAAAAAGGTACAACTTTTAGTATATTATCCCAACAAAAGAATCCATATTATGAATAGCATCTAAAGAGGAAGAAATTTATGTAAAAGAATCCATATCATGGATAGCATCTAAAGAAGAAGAAGCTTCCAAGAAAATGCTTCAAGCATTCTATAAAACATATAATGGGATACATGAACTGACTAGAAATCAGTCACTGCACCCAACCAAAAGAAGGGGGAAATATATGCAAACAGCTAAACTAGGTCTTTTGATCAACTTCATCCCCCACTAGGTCCACTATTAGAATTTGTGTTTTTCTAACTTCATCGTCTTGAGAAAGCCGAACAACCCCTTTGGCATTTAACCCAAAAGGAACCTCTAACCTTGGCCATTTCACTTACTTGCTTCCACTCAATCTCCTCCTGATTGAAAATTCTATCATTTCTTGCAAGCCATAGGGTCCATATCACAACAAAGAAGAGGCAAGATCAGATCACCTTCTTCAAGTTTCTTAGACCAGATCCTATATGTTGGGGCATGGGGATCCCGATACAGATGCGTATATAAAAATACGTAGAATAGGTATAAAAATATGCATAAATAAATTTTTATACTTTTAGAGATCTTGTTGGTTTAATCTCTGTAGCTGCAACTAATCTGTTGAGACAATCTGGCGATTTTCTCACGTATGACTCTTCTGCACAGCTTGAAGAATACAGTGTGGACTGCGATCATTTTTTCGAGTCTCTAATCCGTTTGCTCAAACTTCAAACCGAGAGAAAAATATATGAAATATATTTCTGCTATATTTTTTCCCTCTAGAAAATTCACTAGAATTTTGAACACGCAAAATTCTAAAACTTTCTCACAATCTCACAATTCCTTTTTCTCTCAATTCCCTCAAAAGTCTCTACAAAATTGGAATTAGAATTTCAATTTCCAACACATACTAATGTATATATAGCAAGGGAGAGATAGACAACAATCTTATCAATTCCCTCCAAAAAGGAAAAACCTCAAGGAGAGAGAGATAGAGAGAAAGAGAGACAGATTAAAGGGAAATAGAGAGATATAATGAATCTCCTAAACCAAGAGGAGAGAGATTTTGGAAAAACTCAAATCATGAGAAGATTTGAGATTAAGGTGAGGTGGCGGTCGGCTGCCCATGTGACAACTGGCATTTAATTAATTAATTAATGTCCACTGGATCAAAACACCTCCGACCTCTAATTTAATTTTTGATTAAATCGGCCGTTAAACCATTAATCAAATTAAATATTGAGATTCTAAAAATTATCCTGAGCAAACAAGATAGTGCAAAACCCGAGATACGTGAGGGACCACGAAGAAAAAAATAAAGTATGGGCTAATCGTGTAAAAAATCGAACGTCACTAACTGAGTCCCGGAATTAGATTTATTTTTACACGAGTCAAGACTTACTCCACTAAAGGCTTTGATTGAACTCTCGACTTTATCTTGATTATGTTTCGAGTTTCTAATTACTAAATGCTTAAATAAATCTCCTCACATTTAAGATTATAGATATCCGTTGATTAAATTAGATTACTGACAATCTTATTTAATCAACTTCTACACCTTGAGTATCCATTGCTTAACTTATTGATATGTTAGATTATAAACCCATTTACAGAATTTGACATCATCAAACTTATAAATAGTCCAAGGGAGTATCATCAACTTGATTCGAATGTAAATTCCATCAGTATAAAATTATTCGTTGAACACAAAGTACTGGTACCCAACTCACCGATCTTGTTGACCTTAACAGAAGTCACACCCATTGGTGAATCAAAGTACCGTACACTAAATACACACGTCTAATAAATACATCGGGATTAAGAATTTAAATAATACATAGTAATACGATGTGTAAATTAATTTATAACATACAGTATTAAATTAATTACCTTGATAATCCTATTCAATGCACACCAAGTGTACTAACACATTGAGTCTGAACTTTGAATACTAAATTCAAACCGTTCACCATAGCCAAGACCAACCTACTAAAACAATGTGTTACAGTCTTTCCAATGGTTTGTCTAATTTCATCGAGACTGTGAGTTTTAATTAAATATTATTCTGTCAGAACTTATGATTCGATCTTCCGTATGTAAGATGAACTCTACATTCCGAATCAAATACTCGACACGAATAAATGGACAAACTTGCATAAATATAAAATAAAATATACAAGCATTCATTTTTATTTAAATTCTCATAAAAAATAGAATGTATTGAATTAATAATAAATAATATACAAAAAGGCACGACTTTTAGTATATAACCCTAACACTATCCACCAACTGATCATCCCACTGAGGCTGTGAGGACTCACCCAATCAAAACCCCACCATTGAAGAATACACACCCAAACATTCAATGATTTGTGGCATAGCAAAAATACATATTTTGCAAATTTCTCAACATTTTCACAGAAGATGTAGACCCTTGGTGTACCAGATTGAATAATTCCTCTCCTAATCAATAGATCCCTTGTTGGCACTCTGCCTATCAGCGCCAACCATACATGTGTTTGGATTTTTGGTAGGATAAAGACTACCCATGCCACCATTTCAGATGCCTTCTGCAACCCTCAATTTCCTTTCATATGACCTACAAAAAGACTTAACAGAGAGAAGCAACCATCAGAGGCAGCCTTCTAACTCAATTTATCCTCTTTATTAACAACAATATTTTGACTTGTTAAAGCCAATAGTAATCTCTCCATACTTTCATTCTCCCACTAAAATAAGTCTCTCCGAGAGTAATACCTGGTTGATTATGTTGATAGAACGCAACCACTGGATCCTTTTCTGTACAAAGAGTTGATATAGCCTTGGAAGCATATGGCCTAGTGTTTCACTCCCCATCCACTTATCATCCCATAATTTTGTTGTAGTTCCTGATTCAATGGAGGTTTTTCAATTTTCATCAAACACATTCTTAAAGGGAAGTTCCTTGATTACCAGTGAAATGATGTCTTTTCATACAACTGAGCACTTATAGAAAATCAATCAGTAACCACACCTTTATATTTTCCACACAACACTCTCTTCCACAAGCTGCCTTTATCGGACCCATATCTCCACCACAATTTAGACAATAAAGCCATATTCCTGACCATAAGAATTTCCTGGTCCACTCTTTTTCACAAGTTGCCTTTATCGGAGTCATACCAAGCATTCTTCGTACGGCTAGATCCAATCTCTTGTTTCTTGCGGAAAGGAAAAAAAATTCACGTTCTTCCTTTCAGGAAGGGAAGATTAGAAAAATCTAATTGATTGCAGCTTTTTTTAGACTTTTGGAAAAAAGTATGAAAAAAACCTGCCTTAAATGGCACGATCCATGTGTTACCCCCAAAATGAAAAGGGTGATCTCGTAGTTCTTGATCTGTGAAGATGTGTTTTTAGGTACTCCATTTTTTTTCCATCGAGGCCGAACCTGTTGGGGATTGATGCATTTTTAATTTGTTCACAAACCGAGATTAATCAATCAATAACAAGAAAAAAATAACCACAAGATTAAGAATAATAACACGACACACAATTTACGTGATTCGACAAATCGTGTCTATGTTCACAGGCTCACACTCTTTTATTGTGCTCAAGAAATGAGATTACAATGCTTGAGAGAAATCAAAAACTTTTCTCTCTTCTATTTTTCCACGATGACTAGTGTTACAATATGAGTCCAGTATATATAGAGGATCAAAAATTAGGTTTGTCGCTGAAGTTGTGTGCACATACTGTTGCAAAACATCTGAACATTTTTAATCTGCGTCGAGACGTTTTTAACCTACGTCCGGACATTTTCAACTAGAATTCTGTGCGTTCAAAATTTTTTGTCCATTGATCGAACCGATACTTCTGCCAAATTGCGCCCGAATGTTATTGACCTACGTCTAGACGTTTTAGCACATAATGATTTTTCTTCACTTTCTAATAAAACTTAATCATGTGCTCGAGAGATAGCTATCCATACACTAATAAGGGATGCATTGATTCTCAAGAATAGAGAAGTCACAGTGGTCCCCAGGATTGCCCGGATCACACGAGTAAATCGAAAGTTGGATCTACACTGGATCTCATCTGAATGACCTCATATGCTCTCTTGAGGAGGAGTTTGGTTTTAAAACCCAGTTCGAACAGAAAGAGTACACCATGCTAACGTTCCTTGGATGATCTACATCTTAGGGTCAGACGCTGATAAGGACATTGAACTATCCATCTGGATGAGAGTCCTCACAAGTTACAGCCCAAGCACAACAAAATTATTATTAGGGATGTGCTCTACCACTAAGCTAATAGTCTATCATGTGAGCATCTCATTAAGAGTCCGTTATACCAAAAGCAAAAGAAACCCCATCCCTACCATATAGTAAAAAATGCTTTTTTCGAAACAATCAGAGCGTTAATGTAACATCCCAAACTTTAAATTATTATCTTACTAAAAAATAAATTAAATTAAATATAGTAATATAGTTATTGAAACTTAAAAATAATTTTAAAATTTTAAAAGTTGAGATAAGATAAACGAATGATAAAGTGATAAAATTTGAGGAAGAATTTTTAGGAAGGGTTGTTATTATGGTTATTAGATAGTGTTTTGGATAAATATTTGATGCTGTAAAGATAGAGTATAATTAGAATCTTATTATATATATATATACTATGAGAAGATAATTAAATATGTGTAGAATAATAAGTGAGGAAAGATTTTTAGGAGAGAAAAAATAAATAAAAGATTGTATTGAAATAACAGAAGGATAAAAGGTGTGGAGATATTTTTAAAATTTTATTGGGTCAACTATATATGGATTCGTCTCGCGTCGTCTCTTCCTCGATCTGCGATCTTACTCTCGCAGACCTCTGTTCCTCTCCTTCTTGCAAGATCTCGGTTCTCTCTCTCTCACCGTCATTCGTCGAGAGTTCACCGACGGTGTAGAGCAGCGCCACTACCACACAACGATCGCACGACGTCACCATCCCCGGCGATGCCACTGCCACACTAGCGCCACCACCAGCTGTGATGCCACTGTCACGCGCTACCACCATCGCCTTCTTCTCCAATCTGGTGATCTCCCTCTCTGTATATAAATATATACGTGTGTATGTATGTATATATATATATATATCTTGCTGGTTCTCTTCCTCTATGTATATAAATATATATGTATATACATATATATTCCCCGCTGATTCTCTTGCTCTCTGTACGTATATATCTGTTGGTTCTCTTCATCTCTGTATATATAACACATCACTAATGGTGAAAAAGTTTGGTATCTTATCTGGTGTGAAAATATTTATATTACTTTGGCACACCTTAATTGTATTTTGTTCAATCAAATGTTTTTTAATCTTAAAAATAGTTTATTCTTATATGCTTCAATGCGTAAGATTTAATTTTTGGGCGAACTTGATAAAAAATAAAAAAATAATTTTTATTTAAATAGTTATTGATAAAATCAACGGTGAAACTTAATCCGATTATCGTAATATCTTAACATGTTGTCACTTAAACATACATTAAGACAATTAACGGTCTTGATGAGATTAAATATTAAATACTAAATAAAAATTAAATACCAAAGAAATAATAAATAATAATAATTTAAGAAAATTGATATGAATGGAATGATAACGGGAGATTTTGCTTCTATTTAAATACTATTGAGTTTAGCTTTAATTATTAATGATAATCTTTTATATTTACATAATTGAGGTGTCACGCCTCAATTTGGGAAAAGTGACCGGCCATGGAATGTGGGCATTAGCCCAACAAATCAAGTAAGCCCTAACATGAAATAAGTTACTATATGCTTAATAATAATTCACATTTCAAGAATTAAATCTCATTCATTAATAACTGGGTCAACATCCCATAAATTCATAAATGATGTTCAAGGCATCAATAAGCCAACT
>JAUTBS010068663.1:0-13090 GCA_032361285.1 Aequorea victoria
GATCTTATTCATTGAATGAATGTTGTTTTTCATTTCTATTATGTATGCATATAAGAAAAATGAAAAAATAAGGCCTAATTAACATGACAATAGCTTGAATGATTGTTTATGTATTTGATGATTGGTTGATGATTAGTTGAGTTGCTTATGAATGCCGTTTGGAAGATTAGGAAAATTTAAAATTTTCTTTTTGAAAAAGGAAGTACCTCTTTAGGGAGAGTATTTCAAAATATATAGTTTATCCTATTAAGAATTTTTCTTAAATTATTTGTCATCATCAAAAGAGGGATATTGTTAACCCCAAATTTTAAATAAATTGTTCATTGATTTTAATAATAACAAACAAAATCTTAATAAGTTAATATCATTTTGAATATCTTTTTAATAAAAGTTTATAAATCAATCTATGTGTTTTAAATGATTATCTATGATTAACACCTATGATTGGGTTTGATCTTGTATTTAACAAGTTTTGGAGTTATTTCAAAAACTAGATACAGTATTAAGAATCATTAATACAACTCCCAAATAAGGCATTATCTCAGAATCAAGACAGGAAATTTTCAAAAAAAAATCAACAATTGAGTCAACCCAAAGTCATCAATGACTCGACCCAAACATGCACCCTCTCGGCATCTCTTGCTAAAACGTTTCACATGCGACTATGAGTTTACCCAAAGTAGACTCTGAGTCGACCCAAAGCGTATACCTCTCGAGACTTTTCTCTACAGCAAGAATGAGTCAACACAAGGTAAACATGAGTCGACCCAAGGTAAGAATGAGCTGAGACAAATGCAACACAGTCGACCTAAGACATCAGCTCAAACGAAGAAGCCTCTATGAGTCGACCCAGACCTCACATGAGTCGACCCAATCGAAGGTTTGCAATAGAAATCGAGGCACTACCATTGTGAGTCGACCCAAGCATCATCATGAGTTGATCCACATGGGAAGAATCTGAATTCTCAGGAAATTGAGTCGACCTAGTCTCACTGTGAGTCGACCCAAGGGCGCGATCACAAGGATTTTTTGTGCGAATCTCACGAAGAAAAACTGTGATTTCAGAAAAAATTCAAGAACAATTTGACTTGCAATGGCTATATTAAAGATCATTTTTATATATAGAGATGATTTCAAATCATTTCATTATCAGATCACCAAGAATCGCTGCTTGATTTAAGGAAAATACTATTGTGATTTTAGAATTTCAAAAAGGAGACTTTGACTGTAATGGATAGTTTGAAGCTCGAAACTATTTAAAGAAGTACTCGTTAATCATTCAGCACGACATTGAGACACTGAAATACGTTGATAACTAGAGAGATCATTTTGAGAATCATTCACACAAGATCAACAACTTGACATATTCTGATATGCCATTCAGAAAGAAAAACCCCATCAGCCAGTGCTCATCATTTTTTATTCTGGTTTTTCTTTTGAGAGATTCATTGTAATATCTACTCTTTTGAGAAATTTTTTGATTAGTAGTTGTACATCAAACTACTAAAAATCCACTGTAAAAGTAAGGGTGAGTCATCCATTACTGTTCTTTGTGTGTGGTATAGCACATAAAGAGGAAGATCATAAGTGCTAGAAGCTTGGAGGTTTTGGAATGCAGTTTGGTGTATCTTTGTAAAAAATTTGAAACACACCCATAAGTGCTTATCGATAGTGGAAAAATCTCAAGAGGAGTTTGAGGAGTGGATGTAGGCTGCGATAGTCGAACCACTGTAAAATTGACGGTGTCATATCTCTCTACCTCTTCATCTCTATATTATCTGTTTGTGCTTATAAGTATATATTGTTTCCTTGTTTTTAGTTGTTTAAACTATTTTAAAACATAATTTTTTTTAAAAGACCCTATTTACCTCCACTCTAGGGTCATTTTTTGAATAACATACCCCATCGTCCCCCGTCTAACTAAAGACAAAAGGAACCTAACAATGGTGGTGGCCTCCCTAACGGGTAGACCAAACAAATGGTTGTCAAAGACGAAAAGTTTGACAAAGGGAGGAAGAGAAAAACATCTAGAGAAAAAAGTTACTCTATTAATAAAGAAAATGGGGGATAGAGGAAGAAAGCAAGGATACGGGAGAACTTCTAACTCAGAACTCGAAGAAGTAAGGATGGTTCTTTGAGAAAGGGAACATCAGGAGAAGGAAACTTACTGGCAAAGGGTGGAGAGAGCTACTTCGACTGGAAGAATGAAGGATTGCGGAGTTCTTCACTGGAGGAAATAGAGAAATCTTTAGAGAGTCGTAGAGACGTCCTCCATCATATCTGTATCATAATAATATGGTAAAAGCGACATGCTCATGCAGGAGTAGGAATAATCAATCAGTGCAACAAAAATAATCTGTGCATATATAAGTATCAATGCCACATCATAACTCGAGGCCTCTTGACCATTAGATCTAATAACGAAAATAGAGTCACCCAGGTTGGCGCTTGGTTTTGTTCCCTATACGATTTCAGTTAAGGTCACCAGACTCACTCGGGCTGTCCCTTAACCGTTGAGTCAACTAGGGTCAACACGAGATTCAAACCGGTTCTATTCCCTAGCTGGCCAAAGTCATATCCGTAGAGAAATATCCCTTGAACTTTATTCATATCTTAAGAATTCTATCTCATGATCACACCATTTGTATAAATAAGAATAGCTTTTTTCATTATCTTTAAATCAGATATGCCATGATTTTACAGGAGAGTATATCATACATTTTGTTTAAAGCATTAAAACATATACATTTTTTCTTAAAATATTTATGTAAAGAGTTTGCATATGAAAGCATAATTAAAAATACTTATGTAAAGAGTTTGCATAATAAAGATTAATGAAAATATTTAAAACAGGTATAACTTTCTTTTTAAACAATTTTTAAGAAATAAAGAAATTTATTTTAAAAGATATATAACAAGAATCCACTCACAAAAAGTCCAAGCTAATCGCTAGATAATACAGATGCAATAAACCTCAACTAGATATAATACAATACTTAAAACATCAAACAAGGCTAAAGAACAACTTAGAACTACCAAACGGTTCCTTAACCCATTTAATAATTTCCATGTGTGTTTTTGATGTTAAATTAATTTTTAATTAATTTAATTTATCCTTTAAACTGATGCCCAAACAGGGCCTAAGTATTAGAATTAATTTTAGAACTTTTTTTCAATTTACTCAGTCAATGACTCGACACAGATAGCCTCTGCGTCGACTCAAACAGGTCAAAAGGCAAGCGTGAGTTGACAGCACAGGGCTATGTGTCGACCTAAACCCTTCAGGTGGTCATGAGTCAACACTACAGAGGTTATGGGTCGACCAAAAGTGGTCTGTCAATGTTTCAAGAGGCTGTGGGTCGACTTATGGGGTCTGTGAGTCGACCCAATGTGGTCTCAGGTGTCAAAGGGGTCGATGCAAGGGGCTGGTCGACCCTTAGGGTGCAACAACTTTTGTGAGTCGACCCAAAGGGGGTGGGAGTCGACTCATAAGGCATACAGAGGCACTGTGGGTCGACTCATGAAGCTAGTGAGTCGACCCAAAGGCCCACATGTATCAAGGGTCGAGTCAGGGTCGACCTAAGGAATGCGAAGGCGTGGTGAGTCGACCCAAGAAGGATTGAGTCGACTCGAATGGTGAGGCAGTGGCACAAAGGCCAACATGAGTCGACATAGAGGGGTCATGAGTCGACTCAAGGCAAGGCAGGTTCCATGAGTCGACCCAAAATGGTCATGAGTCGACACAAAATCACGGGGTCCTGCATCTACGTCACTTGGGTCAACTCAACACGGTGTGAGTCGACCCAAAAGCTCACAGCAGGCATTAACGACGGTAAAGCTCAGGTTTTTTATGTTTTCTTTCCTTTTTTCTTCACTTTAATCATTATCTATGATATTTTATCATATTTTAGGATTATCTAGGCATATTCTATTAGTTAATTACATTATATTTTTATAATATTATTTTCTATTTATATATATATATACATACTGTCATATATATATATATATATCCATTAACGAAGGCTTAGTCTCTGATTCTAATGATGTAAATATGGCATTCATATTTTATTCTCATGCTTTGGTGGTCGAATAATTAACTATTGTGATGTATTACATGATATATATATATGTTGTGTAACTACTGTGAACAAACTGAAACAGAGGATGTGGTTCTTACCTGGAGTCACCAATGGTGATGAACACCCAAAAATGATGACGGTGATGATCACGATAGTCGTGCAAGGTGGCAGAGGTGGTCGGCGGTGATGGTGGTGAACAGTGGTGGCGGTAGTGGTGTGTGTGAGGAACAAAGAAGATCGTGAGGGAGAGAAAGATGCAGAAAGAATGGGAATGAGCGTCTGACGGGGAAATGATAGATTTAAGAAGGTAGGGGCAGAAAATCTGGGATCACATCCCTTGATTCCTCCCACGATTCTAACCTCCGGATCATTCTGTTACAACCAACTCCCTTATCTGCTGAATCCTTCTATTTTTAAATTCCTATTTTTTTTTATTTCTCGTTTCTTAAATTAATTAAGTGCTGCCATATTTTAAATTATTTCCACCATTGTTTAAGTTTTATTATTTTTTATTAACTTAATATTCCGGAACCTCTTTTATTACTTTATTTAATCTAATATTTATTTAATTAATTCATTTGTTAATTAATTAAGTGATTTATTAAATTAATAATTATTAAAAAAAATTAAATTTTTACCAAATTTTACAAAAAAGCTCAAATCAATCAAGTCTGAATCAAAACAAGCAATTCAATTCAATTCAAGCCCAAAAACAAATCCAATTCAAACCCATTTAATGCATTCTCCAAATCAGATAAAGTTAGGGCTTTCTCTCGGATGAAACGAATTTACCATTTTCTCCCAGATGAAACAAATTTATTGCTTTCTCAAGAATCAAATTTAAGTCCATTTACAATTTTTTCAAGAATCAAATCCGAGTCCAATCACTGATTTTGCAAGAATCAAATTCAATTAATTTACTACTTTCTCAAAATCAAATTCAAATTCAAGTTCATCAGGAACAAATTCGAGTGACGTGTCATCATATATCTTCAATTCCTCCAAAACCTAGGTACAAATACCTAACTCTATCTCAAACATTGTCCCATTCCTTTAAAATCTCCATGTATCATTAACCTTTCCCCTGTCTCAGAAAAAAAAATATCCCTCCTTCAAAAGAACGAGACACATCTCAAAAAATGTGTCCCTACCCCTAAATCCTTTAGAAAAGAACACACCACAATCCTACCATCAAGACACAAAATGATACGTACTCTCATCTTCCTTTCTATCCAACAACACACAAAAAGTCCAATTTTAATACAAAGTCTCCTTCACTTTAGTTAAGAAAATTCTAAACAAAAAATTAAAATACAATTTCATTTTCAAAACAAGCAAGGGCCCACCTAAGAAAATGGGTGTCGGTACTAAAATATTTTATCTTCGTATCTTTGTTCACTTCATCTAAAACTATAACAAACAAAGAGAGGCAGCTGTTGAGATCCCAATTTGGACCACCACCTCATTTTTAGGGATCAAAAACACTTTCAAAGTCGTAACTCCTCAAAAACAAAAACTCTTCAAAATACCAAAAATCTCAAATTCAAACTAGAAATCTAAAAATTGAATTCTTAAAATCCAAATCATCCTGAGACAGTAATCTTCACCGTTTGATCATTGCCAACTGCGATCCTCTATCTACCCTCACCTCCAAAGATGTTTTCAACTGATAGATTGTCACCAACAACAATCCTTCATCATTCAATCACTTCTCAAAGTGATGTTAACCGTTCAAATGTTAGATCTTCTTGAACGAAAATTCTCTATCTTTCCATCACCTCCAAACGTGATCTCAACCGTCAGATCGTTACCAACAACAATCTCATCCTATTTCGGCCACTACTAACAACAATAACGTTCATCTCATTCATTCGAGTGGAGAGGTGTTTTCGGTGGGGATATAATTGTTGGGGTCTAGGGATCCCGATACAGATACGTAGATAAAATATATAGATATACATCTAGAGATATGGTAGATTTGATCTATGTGGCTACAACGACACCATTGAGATGACCCGGTAATTTTCTCACGTATGTCCCGATTGCACAGCTCGAAGAACGTAGTGTGGGCTACGATCCTTTTTCGAGTCTCTGATCCGTTTGCTCAAACTTTCAGACCCGAAAAAATAAAATAATTATTTTGTCCACAATTTTCTTCCACCCAAAATCTCACCAGAAATTTTTTTGTAGAACAAAATTTTTAATCTCTCACTATATCTCTCTTTACATAAATCTAAAAGCACAAAAAATGATGCTTTCTTTTTGCACACCTTCTTTGCTCTCTCGAAATTAGAATTTGGAAATCAATGCCAATTGCAATCAATTAGCATCTATTTAGATAGACTTGCTGAGAGAAGAGCAAAAGGGAGAAAAAGGTAGGTAGAGAAAAAACCAAATCCTTTATCAATTAAATAGGAGAAAGATGCTTTCTTGCACATGTTCCATTTGAAAAACAAAACATCCAGCACATGATTACGGAGAGAGAGAGAGAGAGAGAGAGAGAAAGAAGTCTCACCAAATTTTTTGGACCGAAATGCCCCCAAAATTTTAATTTAATTTCCGATCAATCTGGCCATTAAATCATTGACCAAATTAAATATTGGATCTTAAAAATTATTCTGAGCAAATTAGAGAGTGCTAAAAATTTGGGCTACGTAAGAGTTCACGAGAAAAAATAAAGTACAGATTAACCATGTAAAAAATCGAACATCACCAACTCAAGCCCCGAGTTAGATTTATTTTTACACAAGTCAAGACTTATTCCACTAAAGGCCTTGACTGAACTCCCGACCTTATCTCGATTATGTCTTGAGTTTTCAATTACTAAATACTTAATTAATCTCCCCACATTTAAGATTACAGATACTAAAAAATCAAACTAGATTACTGACAATCCTGTTTGATTAACCTCTAAACTTTGAGTATCTCCTGATTAACTTATTGATATGCCGGATTATAAATTCACCTGTAAGATTTGTCATTATCAAACTTATAAGCAGCCCAAGAGAGTATCATCAACTTGAACCGAATGTGGTTTTCGTCAATATAATATTATCCATTGCACATAGAGTGTCGATACCCAACTCACCCATCTTGTTGACCTCAATATAAGTCTCACCCATTGGTAAATCAAAGTACCGTACACTAAATGCACACATCTAATAAATACGTCGGGATTAAGAGTTTAAGTAACACATAGTAATACGAGGTGTGAATTAATTTATTACAGTATAAAATTAATTACCTCGATGATCCTACTTAATACACACCAAGTGTACTAACATATTGAGTCAGAATTTTGAATACCAAATTTAAACCGTTCACCGTAGCCAAGACCAGCCTACTAAAACAATGTGTTACAGTCTTTCCAATGGGTTGTCCAATTCCATCTAGACTGTGAGTTTTAATTAAAATTATTCTGTCAGAACGTATGATTCGACCTTCCGTATGTAAGCTGAACTCTACATACCGAATCAAATACTCGACACGAATAATAGGATGAGCTTGCCTAAATATAAAATAAAATACACAAACATTCATTTTCATTTAGATTCTCATTAAAATGAAATTTTATTAAATAAACAATAAAAATATACAAAAAAGCACAGATTTTAGTATATAACCCTAACATAAAAAGGTAAGAGAGGAAAAAAATAGTATATTTCAACCTAAAGACTTTAACATTTCTTTGTGAGGTTTACTTTGGCCATTGAAAAGGAAAGCAGAAAATTTGTATAGTTGCCAAACTGTAGGACTATAAAATCTCATGGATTGTGTCCCAATCACAAACCACATGATTTTAGCCTATACATTTGGACAGGGACCTTATGTTATTGAGATGCAAATCATGAACTATAAGATTTTGATAATTATTTTTTATATTTTTGCATAGTGACTTATGTTGAAAATGCTAAATGGCTATTGGTATAAAACTTCGAGGTGGATGAGTCAATGCAAAAGCTTTAACAAGGTAGCCAAAATTAAGTAGATTTAGGTTATTGTTGACAAATATAATGAAAATCTAACCAAATAAGTGATAAAAATGAAGAAGGGTTGAAACTTACCTTGTAAATGTGAAGTCCATTGACCTCTCAGTCTTTTGACTCTAGATGTATTCCAATGATATTCTGGATTTATAATATGAGTAGCTATATCTTATTTAAATGGTGAGTTTCGTGTTTGAAACACTGGGAAAATGAGAAAAGAAATGTAAAAGCTGGGTTTTGTAGGTCCCACTGCTAAGTTTTCGTAATGGCGCTGTTACATAAATTAAACCCCTGCTGCCTTAGAAGTGGAGAAAGATAAATATTATGTGCCGTGAATTAGACATCATGTTTTAGAGGCTGAACCGCGGAAGGGCCATACAAAAGAAGCATCACAGGGGACAAAATTCGTTGATGGTTGGAAAATCGGTGAAGCTATTTCTTCAATTTCAAAGAAGATTTATGGAGATGATTTAAATGGGCCATTAGCTGTATGTATTGGAGTACAATGATTTGAATGCCGGTAAATGGAGCTTACTCTAAAAACATCACAAAAAATAAAAGGGAACAAAGTAAAATTGCCTGAATCCTTTTGTAAAAAGGATCATAATGATTTGGGTGCTGAAGTGGTTTGGGTTGAGAACTTTTGTTAAAAGAAATCCTTTCTGCAGGACGTTTATAAGCTCTCCATGGCAGGCAGCTACAATTTACCATTTGTGGAGGAAATGAAATGCTAGAGTGTTTCATCTGAAAGTTTTGGGAGCAGATAATCTCATTGGATGCATTGAGAATGATGTTGTTCTTGGAAGAAGGTGAAAAACTCTTTTACCAGTTGGCACCTCTACTCGTATTATCAAGACTCAGTGTGGGGAGAGGCCTTTGATTGCTTGTGGCTGGTGCTTCCGTAAAGTTCTATTGGTTGTTTCTTGTTGGTTTAGTAGTCGTTTAGCTTTGGTTCTCTTTGTTGGTACTGTCTGGGCAGTTTTTCTTTGTGCTTCTAGTCTCCTGGTTTAGAGGCCTGTTCATGACATTATCCTGGTCTTCTCTTGTTGTTTGGTCTAGGGTATGCCCCAGCTTTCTTTTTGCTTCTTTGTTCTTTTGGCATGAATTTTAATTTTCCAGAAAAAAAAAGACAATCAATTCCTTAATTGTTAAGCTTGCTGCTTGCTACAATTTCGTGATATCATCACTGAAGTTCGTCCTCAGATCCAACTGCAAGTTTTATTGCAATTTCTTTTTGCCCATCTACCTAAAGAAACAACTGATTTTTAAATCCTTGCTAGGAGTGGAGAAAGATAAATACTATGTGCGTGAGTTAGATACTAAGTTTTAGAGGCTGAAGGGCCATAATAAAAAGCATTGCAGGGGACACAACTCATTGATGGCTGGAAAAGTGGTGAAGCTTTTTCTTCAGTTTCAATAATATGGAAATGATCAAATGGGCCAAATTTGAATTGATTCTAAAGGGATGCAATCTCAAGTCAATTAACTGCAAGAAATCAAAAATTTTATGTATGTATTGGATCATAATAATTTGATGGCTGGTGAATGGAGCTTACCCTAAGGGCTAATAATTCAGGTGATTTGGTTTTAATCCTGTTGCAGATCTAGTTGGCCAGTTTCTGGTTCTTCTGGCCTCTGGAA
This sequence comes from Aequorea victoria, assembly GCA_032361285.1. Taxonomy (NCBI): domain Eukaryota; kingdom Metazoa; phylum Cnidaria; class Hydrozoa; order Leptothecata; family Aequoreidae; genus Aequorea; species Aequorea victoria. Next base: position 9,710 of record JAUTBS010068663.1, read on the forward strand.
ATGGTTGTTCTATTTGTCGTCTTTTGATCCTTTGCAAGCTTTCGCAGGATTGTTTTGTGGAGGAGAATCCTGAAGAAACTGGCTATGGTGTTTTACTTAGCGAGCCTACAGAATCAGTTTCTTCTTCTTCTTCTTCTTCTTCTTCTTCTTCTTCTTCTGTGATTCCTAATCAATTATCTCTGACCACAGAAAGAGATTTGATTCTGGTAATTTTCAATTTTCTCTCTTTAAGTTTTTGGCTTCTTCCTTTATTTTCGGTACTCCATTATTAACATTGGCTGGGTGTTGGTTTCTTTAGGCTCACCTCATTCGCCTTGCTTGCGCTTCTAAAGGACAACTGGCTGTTGCTTTGCCAGAAATAACATCCGAGCTATACAGTCTAGGAGTATGCAATTCATGAGTTTCTCTTTAAATTAGAAAGCTCACATTGTTTGCATTTTTTTTTCCTTTCGCTTGCTAAATTTTTACGACTGCTTACTGGTGATTTGCTTCAGATAATTTCAGAACGAGTGCAGGATTTAGCTACTAAACCATCTTCACTGTTTGACCATACTTTTGATCATGTTTTTGGGAAGCGAATGGTCAGTCCCTTGTTCCTATTTTCCCAGTATCTTTTTTTTCCCGATCGAATTTGTGAATGTCTTGAATTGACAATGCTATCCCTCCCCAATTTCATTACATAGGTCACATCCAAAATCTCTGAATTCTGGAAAACTGCTGCTGATTTTGGTGGTCAGAATACTTCATTTACTCCCAGTTCTCGATATCTCAATGACTTTGAGGAGCTCCAACCCCTTGGTCAGCTGATTTTATCATTGTAACTACTATTGTTTTTAGCTTGTATATCTTTCTCTATAGACTTTCATTTCTTGAAAATGTAAAAGGTAATTGTACTTAGTTCTTAAAGTTTGTCTTAGCCGGGCGATATGGTTTGTTATGGTAGTAGGTTAGCCTTTAATATTTCTGCTGATGCATTTGAAATTCCCTTGAGTACTTATAAATCTTATTCTGTCACTGCAATGCACTCTATTATCTTTTTGTATTTAGCTAGATGATCGAGTCTAGACTCACCTGGTCCCCCACCTTTTAACTTGGTACTCGACATTAAACTCTCTTTTTTGTTACCTCAGTTGGGAAATAATGATTCTTACATAGGGGGATGTTCACTTGTATTGTTTGTATTTGAAAAACAAGTACGCCTTTTTGTTTGAAATTGTAATAACTTAAAAATTATTTTGGCATTTTAAACCCGCAATTTATGTATTCAACTCCCTTTGTGTTTGAAGGAAAAAATGAAAAATATTACAAGATTTTAAATCAATCAAATTATTTTTTATTGTTAGAACTATTTTGGTAATTCTGTAGATTATAATGGTCTGTGTCTAGGTGTGTCTCTATTTGCTTATGGATTTTGTTAGACTTATTTTATGGTGGGTTTTGTCAAAACTTCTCTCAAATAGCTTTTTTCGTATTTTCTAAACTTTTTTCATATTTGGAATTTTTTACTTTCCAATTCTTCTCATCAGAAGTAAACTAAAAAGTATTTTTTTTCCACTAATGTTGAAATTGTTCACTAAAGATGAAAATATTGTATTTTGGTTGAAAATAGTTTTTTTTTGTGTTTTCTTAACTTTTCTTCATTTTTGATCTAAAACTATACTTTTTGATTCCTCAAGAGGTATGTAAAATGTATACAAATTTGGACTAACCTTACAAAAATTCTAAAGACAAAAAAGTTGGATAAAAAAAGCTATCCCAAACCCCACCCTATGGCGAAGGTCGCAAGACTGGTCGACGATGGTGATGGTCGCAAGATTGGTCGGCAATGAGGCCTGCGATGAAGCTTTTTTGAACAAGCTTGCCATGCTTGCGATGATGGTTGCGATGAGTGCTTCTCGAATGCTTGCAATACGTCAAGTTCAAGGCTTGCGACGAGGCTTCTTTAAACAAGCTTGCGAGGGTTGCAATGATGTTTGTGATGAGTGCTTCTCCAATGCCTGCAATACGTCGGTTCACCAACAACTTCTTTGCTTAGGGTTTAGGCTCTGATACTATGTAACATTATTCAAAAGAAGCAAAAGTCTAATACTCTACTATCCTCATTAACTAAAACAAGATTAAAGAAGATGTGATATAAGTTAACCTTATTAATCTGAAAGACTAAACTATCTCCGAGTTATAATACAAAATAACTAAAATACCAATTAACACTTTCACAACTTTAATCCCAAGAAAGTAACGCAGGGAACCGAGATCTTTGATTTCTAACTCTTTGGAAAGATGAGCTTTGAGATGTGACATCTATTCCATATCATTGCACGTCACAACCATATCATCCACATACACAATGAGAACAATAATTTTATCTTCACCTCTCTTAATTAACATACTATGATCAACATAACTTTGTTTAAATCCAAATCTCAACATCTCAAACGAAGCCCTAGGGGACTATTTGAAACCATACAAACCTTTCTTCAACTGACAAACTTTGCCTTCATTGCTCAGGCCCTTAACCATACTCCCCCTAGTTTTTTGTCTCTTCCCGACGATTCCTCCGTTGCGTCCATTGTTTCCACCATATGCCACGGTCGTTTCGGCAATCGTAACCATACATGCACCCATCGGGCATATCTCCCCCCTCGCCTCTGGTTTGTTGATTTCGTTCTTCGCGCCTGTGTTTTCCCTTTCAGCCACAAGGACGAACGTCGAGGGTAATTTCTTCAGGCTCTGTTCGCTTTTGAGAAGGGTTTTGACATTTTCATCCCGCGCATGCTTTGAAACGAAATGCGACGTTTCTACAACGACGCTGTCGTCCATAAGCATAACGTCGCTACCCGCCGGGCCCTCCCTTTTCCTTCCCTCATTACAACTATCCTGCACCTCCCTTCATCCTCCCGCGCCCACGCCCGACCATTTGTGATCGATGAGGATGAGCTCGTCGACTAGACTGGTACTCTCTTTGGTCGCCCCCAGTGGAAAAAGAGTTTGAGAGGTATGCAGCAGGCCCAAGAGCGTTTTCCTGGACCTGTCGGCGACGCTGCTGATCTTCCACCACCACCTGCTCCGCTTCATGATGCTCCGTCTGCGCCTGCCGCCGATCTTCCCATGCCCTCCGAGTCGTATGCTGCCCTGCAGGCCGATATTGCCTCCCTCCGACGGGACTTCACCGTTTTTCAGGCCCAGTACACGCAGGACTTCATCGCTTTTCAGGGCCAGTACGCGTAGGACTTCACGGCATTTCGACATCAGTACACTCAGGATCACATGGCATTTTAGGCTCAGTATTAGCACGATGTCTTTGAGTCTCAAACGCTCCTTCGCTCTCTTCTCGGCCGCTCTCCACCACCGCCTCCCGAGCCTTAGCATCTCTTATCGATG
>JAUTBS010068774.1:0-21095 GCA_032361285.1 Aequorea victoria
GGCCCTGTAAGTCAGATTCTCATAGCAAGGTAAGGAGCTAAAGAAAGCCGAGGCCGAGGCCCAATGGCTCACGACCGAGAAGGACACAACCGAGAAGAAAAAAGGTCTGGCTGAAGCAAAGATCCGGGTGGTAGAAGCCATGGTGGTTGCGAAAGAGATGAGGGATGCAAAGGCTCAGTCCCAAGTGGCTGAGCTCTCAGCCAAGCTGGCAAAGTCCAAGAAAGAGGTGATTGAGGGTTTCAAGTCCTAAAAGAATTCGGCGCCGAGACCACTAATTACTATATCAATGGTTTCAATGTTATGAAGACTCGGGCCATTGTCGCCTTCAAGGAGATTGACTTCTCCTCCATCCCCTGGGACGACGATGAAGAGAACGAAGGCCCATCAACTGAGGATGGGAAGCTCGCCTCGGTCCCAACTTAGTCTTTCATTCTTTCATGTAATTTTTATACTTTTTTGTTAAAATAATTTTATTTTTAATGGAATGTATAAAATATCTTTCTGAATCCTTCTCTTCGTCTGAATGACTTCTTAATTTTCTCTTACATTTTTATTTTACTAAGTGTTGAATGTCTCGGTCATTTTTTATGAATGACTCTTTACTGTTTTGTTGATTTTATCTAAGTACTTAAGTTCTTGGATGGGCTTTCTAGTTGTCCTACCGCTATTTTTGTGGACCGGACCATGAGGTGACCCAGTTGTACAATTTACTAAGTCTTCAAAGCCTCAGTCGGATTCTCAAACAATTCGACCGTTGATTGGCCTAGCCAGAACCTGAATTAATCTGGTGGTAGAATTTACCTAAGTCTTTAGGGTCTTGGTCGGATTTTTCAAGCAGTCCGATCATTGATTGATCAGTCCAGATTCTAAAAAAATCTGGTTGTAGAATTTTCCTAAGTCTTTAAGATCTCGATCAAATTCTTCAAGTAGTCCGACCATTGATTGACCCGTCCAGATCCTAATGCAATCTAGTTATAGAATTTTCCTAAATCTGTAGGGTCTCAATCGGATTCTTCAAATAGTCTGACCTTTGATTGACCGACCAGATCCTCAGGCGATCTGGTTATTGAACTTTGTAGAAATTTTCGAGGCCTCGGTTGGATCCTTAGGTGATCCAACCATTTTTTGGCCGACTAGATCCTTAGGCGATCTAGCTGTTGAGTTTTTGTAGAAGTCTTTGAGGTCTCGGTTGGATCCTCAGGCGATCCAACCGTTCTTTGGCCGATCAGGTCCCCAGGCGACCTAGTTATTAAACTTTATAAAAATCTTCAAGGCCTCAGCTAGATTCTCAGGAGATCCAACCATTCTTTAGCCGACCAGATCCTCAAGCTATCTGGCTATTGAACTTTGTAAAAGTCTTTGAGGCCTCGGTCGGATCCTCGGGTGATTCAACCATTTTTTGACCAATTAGATCCTCACAAGATCTGGCTGTTGAACTTTGTAGAAATTTTCAATACCTCAGTTGAATATTCAGGCGATCCAACCGTTCTTTGGCCAACCAGATCCTTAAGCGATCTGGTTGTTGAACTGTCAAAAGTGTAGAATTTGTGTAGAAAATATAAAGCAGAGAGTGTCAAAAAAAGATACTTTTATTGAGGATGTTTACAAGCTTTTACTGATAGTATTTCTAAGGTGCTCGACATTCTATGCGTATGGAAGTGTATTTTCGTTCGCATATTTTAGTTGGTATACTTTAGATCGTACTCGGTTTTTAACTTGGTAGTATCATTTTCAGCTCGTCCCCAACTTTCCCTCTCGGGAATCTTTGATGGCAAGTGACACATTCCGGAGGACCAAGTCTTCTACTCTAGACTATCTTTTTCTAACATTCTCATTGTACTGTTTCTTCATTCTCTGTTGGTAGACAACTATTCTGAGAGTTGAGGCTTCTCGGACTTCGTTTACCTGGTCCAAGCCTTTTCAGAAAGCTCGGTCGTTCGCGTTTTCGTCGAAACTAAAAGTTCGATGGCTTGCTAATCCGATCTCAACTAGGATAGCTTCTTCACTCCCAAAGGTGAGCATGAATGAGGTCTCCCTCGTTGGAGTTCGTACTGTCGTTTGGTATGTCTAGAGAACATTTGAGAGCTCCTTGGCCCATAGGCCCTTTACTAACTCCAGCTTTATCTTGACCATCTTCAGAATTACTCCGTTGGTTACCTCAACCTACTCATTAGCTAGTGGATGGGTAGGGAGGAGTACTGATTCTGGATACCCAGACGTTCACAAAACTCTCTGAACCCCTTATTGTTGAATTATTTTCCATTATCGGTGATGATGCTTCTCGGGATTTTGAACCGACATATGATTGACTTCCAGACGAAGTCTACGACCTTCTACTCGATAATCTTTTCCAATGGTTCTACCTCTACCCATTTGGTAAAGTAGTCGATTGTTACCATTACAAACTTCACCATGTCTATCCCTATCGAAAACGGTCCCACTATGTCGATTCTCCATTGGGCGAATGGACAAGGAATGTTGATTATAGTGAGCTCCTTTGGTGGTTTCCTGGGGATGGCTGTCAATCTCTGACACTTGTCGCACTTCCTGACGAATTCTTTTATGCCCTTCTATACTGTAGGCCAGTAGTAGTCGGCCCTTAGAAGCTTGCCTGATAAGGTCCGACCACCTGAATGATTGTCGTAAATCCCCTCGTGTATCTCTCTCATCACATATTAGGTAAGGCACCGAGAAGCCATGCTTGTATAGAACATCGTCAATAAGTACGTACTTACTTGCCCAATATCTTAGCTTTCTTGCTTCAGCTTTGTCGATTGACAGCTGACCACTTCGTAAAAAGTTGATGACATTTTTTTGCTCAGACTACGCATATATGTGCCATGTTGATCGTCGTGCTTGATGTTTCCTTCTGGACCGTGCTCGGCTGAGTTAGACACTCTGTCAGTATTTGTCACACCCCAATTTGAGAAAGGGTGACCGACCATGGATCATGGGCCTTTGGCCTAACAAACCAAGAAAGCATTCATCATTTTTAACCAACCATGTGTTGGATAACTTATTATTGCAGGGATTCAAATAATTAAAATCAAAAGTATTTGTATTTGTGGGACACAACAGCCCACTGACTCAACAATGTATATTAACAATTTATTTTATTTAAATGCAGAAGCAGATATATATAAATGGGTATGATGCATGTCCTAGAGGTCTTTGCACTTGGATCCCCCTAAAGCAGCTGAGTTCAGCATCAAACATCATTCTTCAATTCCTAAAATGTTTAGTATTTACTACATCAGCAAAGTTGGTCAATGGAATCATGTATAGTAATACAGTTCAAAGACAGAGAATATAAACTAGTTTGTACATTAACATAATCATTGAAGGATATATAAGTAATATCAAAAAGAGATCAATCAACTCATAATTCTATCAAGATTATTATTTCACGTCATTTCATCCCAAAGTTTCAATTTATCATTTCAACTCATAACATAGTCTCATTTCGGTTCAATGTCTTATTTAATTTCAACTCATCATTTACTTTTGTATAATAAACCATCACCAAGGTATCACATAGTCATTTGGTCCCGTATAAAGGTCACCAATATATCACATCATCATCTGGTCCCGTATGAGGGTGATCAGGATATCGCATAATAATAATAATTTGGTCCCGTATAAGGGTCACCAATATATCACATCATCATCTGGTACCGTATAATGGTCACCAGGATATATCATAATTATTTTGTCCCGTATAAGGGTCACCAATATATCATATCATCATCTGGTCCCGTATAAGGGTCACCAGGATATCTCATAATTATTTGGTCACGTGTGAGGGTCACCAATATATCACATCATCATCTGGTCCCGTATAAAGATCACTAGGATATCTCATAATCATTTGGTCCCGTATAAGGGTCACCAATATATCACATCATCATCTGGTCCCGTATAAGGGTTACCAGGACATGTCATAATCATTTGGTTCGTATAAGGGTCACTAATATATTACATCATCATCTGGTCCCGTATAAGGTCACCAGGATATCTCATAATTATTTGGTCCCGTATAAGGGTCACCAATATATCATATCATCATCTGGTCCCGTATAAGAGTCACCTGGATATCTCATAATTATTTAGTCCCGTATAAGGGTCACCAATATATCACATCGTCATTTGGTCCAGTATGAAGGTCACCAGGATATCTCATAATAATAAACATTTGGTCTCGTATAAGGGTCACCAAAAAATCACATAATAATTATTGGCATTAATATAATGCATTTCGTGTACATAGGATGCCATTAGGAATCGTTTATGATTTATTCCATGTCATACATTTCATAATAATTTTCATAGTATAGATCTCTACACTTTTCATCATATTGTTTACGTTATATTTTGTAATCATAATTTTTAAGATACTTTGATAAGGTCTTTTCTTAGCACCTTACTTTAGTTTTATAGAAAAATGTCTTACTAAGAATAATTTTCATTTAATTCCATAAGAAAACATTTTAATAAAAAACTCCATTAATTTATAGGAAAACGTTTTAATAAGAAACTCTTTTAGTTTTATAGAAAAACGTTTTAATAAAAAACTCTTTTAGTCTTATAGGAAAAGATAGGAAACTCCTTTCAATTCTATAGAAAATTGTTTTAATAAGAAACTCTTTTAGTCTTATAGGAAAACGTTTTAATAAGAAACTCTTTTAGTTTTAGACGGAAATGTAGAAAACTCCTTTAAATTCTAAAGGAAAATGTTTTAATAAGAAACTATTTTAGTTTTATAGAAAAACATTTTAATAAGAAATCCTTTTAGTTTTAGAAAGCGTTTTAAAAAGAAACTCTATTAATTTTATAGGAAAACGTTTTAGTAATAAATTCTTCTAATTTTATAGGAAAATATCTCGGTAAGAAACACATTTTATTTAGCATAACACTGCTTATAATATGTTTCATATCACGTTTCATAATACTTGTTATTTTGATTTCATAACACATTTCATTTGATTCCATAACATTCCTTATAATTGGTTTGTCAACCAAACTGCACATTTCATTTGTTTTATAATACTTGTGAAACATTACTAAGGAATCCTTTCACATTTACAATATTTATACTATTATTCACTCATCAGTAACCTGCTTATTCAACCATGAACAATTCTCATTCAAAGAATAAAGTTTAGTGCAAGAATTTTATTCACAGTAAAATCGTTGTACCATGATTTTGAAAGGAAAATATTATTTAAAGCATTCAATACCTACCTCAACTTCTAAATAAATTTTCGGAGACATGGGGAAGGTTTAATAAAAGTACGTAGCATGAGAACCACTCACCTTGATGTCCACGCTAATGCTCAAAAGAAGTAGAACATAGTATACAATTCGTATGCCAACCTGGATATGTGACATGAGGCATTACAATTTAATAAGGCAATTAAACTAATTAATTTTGTCCAAACGGACCCTTCCTAATCACAAGAGGTTTTATATTTAGCTTCTGATGTTAATTAGCCTTTTTATCTTTTAGTTTAATGCCAAACGGAGCCTTAGCCCTTTAGAATTATTTTCAAGTGTTAAATTGATCACACTTTGATTTAAAGTGTTTTAAACAAGTGTCCAAATGGAGCCTAAAGACTTTGCATTTGATTTAAATTATTTTTAAGTTTTTCTAATAGTGAGCCGACTCAAAGAGGGTTTGGGTCGACACAAGGGACATCCTAAAGGCTTTGAGTCGACACTAAGAGGTTCTGGGTCGACACAGAGACGTTTCAAAGGTTTTGAGTCAACACCCAGGGGTTTGGGTTGACACAAAGGAGGTTCTGGTCCACCTAAGGCAAGTTGGGTTAACCCAAAAGTGCTTAGGGTTGACCCAATGGTGGTTTAGGCAAGCTTTGAGTTGACACATTGAGCCATGAGTCGACACAACGAAGGAAAAACATAACAGCAGCTCACTATATTTACCATAACTTTCTCTATAATGGAAATTCTCGTATGAAGTTAGAACTACTAGAAATAAGATATCTGGGGCTTCAATTTAGACATAAGAATGATCCTATTTGAATTCCGGATGATTAAGTTATGTTCGTTTGAAGTCGGAATACATAATTTGTCACGAAAGTAGGGACTTCAAGGTAACAACGTCCGGACTAAAATTTTGGAAGTCCGGACGAAAAAGTCCAGAAGCCCATAAAGTGTATTCTGAGGCACTTGAGTCGACCCATCCATCCCCAGGGTCGACCCAAGCTATGGAGCAGCCAATAATAGCTTCCAAAACTTGATTTTTCCATGGGTTTCTTCCTCGTTTCACTTCTTTAATCATCATATAAGATGTTCTAACATGTTTTTAGAAGTTTAAAACATAATATGGTAGTTGATTACCTGATTCGTTCTTCCATGAATTTATATATATATGAGCGAGTATAAACATATATGCCTGTATATATACCTACTGTTATAATATATATCTTGATTATATACACGATTTAGTCTCTGATTCTAGTGGTATAACATAATGAATTCTTATTTACTTACATGCTTGGTGGGTTGATCCTCAATTCGAAATTAATGATGATGTAAAGTGACTGTAAACATGTATATATATATATAAACCTACATTTATATACATATATATGATTATACCTGATTATAACATGCTGTTTATATAAATTTTCATGTTGATGATTTTGATTCTTTAATTGAACCAATGAACTTATATGAATATGCATGTGTGCATATGTATTTGTGCTTACTGTTATATATATACATAGTGTATATAAAATATAAACAGGGGAATATATTTATACCAGCAATCACTAGTGGTGAAGACGGTGAATCTCCGGCGAGTGGTGACGATCGTGGTAGTCGTGCAAGGTGGTGGTGAATGGCAGCTATGGCGGCGGCCAGTGATAGTGGTGATGCACAACCAGAAGACCCAAGAGGAAGGAGAATTACAGAGTGTAATTCTAGAGAGAGAAAGAGAGAGAGTTTGAGAACTCAGTGAATGGAAAGCAATGGGGAAGGGAGAGCTGAGGGAGATGAGTGAGCTGAGGGAGATGAAGGTTCCTATTATAGGCACACATTGGGACATCCTCCAAGATTCCCTCTGTATATTCCTCCAGGAAAGCCTCCACCCAGGATCCATTTCCCATTTCCCATTTCCTTTTTCTTTTTCCTTTTGCCTTTTGCCTTTTCTTTTTCCTTTTCATTTTGTCTTTTCTTTTTCTGATTCTCTTCCTCGTTTGTCTTCTTCCCTATTTTGTCTCTTCTCTATTTTGTTCTTTTCCTCCTCTTAATTAATTAATTACTTATTTAACTTATTTTTAATTTCAGAGAATTTTCATTTGATTAAATAAATTTCATTATTTGTTAAGTAATTTAACTTATTATTTTTTTTAATAATCATTTATAAAAATTTAAAATTTTTATCGAGTTTTACATTTGGGCTCCGACTGACACGTGGGTCAAGCTTGGGCATCGGTTAATGCACGTCAAATGGTCGAGAACACTTCGCCTCGGAATTGTTAGATCTGAATATTTGTTTTAATCTGGGCCGTTCGTGCTTTGTTTTTTAGTAAGCGAAAGGGGTGTTTTCTTCCATTTTTGCTTCCCCTATTTCAGAAATAACTTCTACTCTCTCTCGCTTACTTGCGATTCTTCGGTGATCTTCACCATTTCATTCAGCGATAAGCTCTGCGTTTTCTCGTTTCTTAAGTTGACGCATCCTTTTTTTTAGTAAGTTCTTGTTCTTTTTCACTCTTTATTTTCTGTTCGTAGTGCCCTCTCACTCGAAGAACTAATCTGCCTTCTTCAAGCTTTGATCTAGAGGCTCTTCCACATCCCCTCTTCTCTGCTCCTTCCCCTTTTTCTTTCTCAATAAGACTTTATTTTATTCTCGTAGATTTGAACTCCCTCCCGTGGTCAACACCTTTGTCCCCGACCACCCTGCCTTCAAATTAGTTATTCATAGGGCTTGTACTGCCATTAGGGTTCATATTTCATTTTGGAGGAGTGGAAGTATGGAATTTTCTCAGGAAGTTCACTCATCTGATACAAGTTGCTCAGACTCTAAGGCAACTGTTTCTGTTCCTAATCCCTCTCTAGCCCCTGCCCAAGGCTCTTCCCCTAGTGACGGGGGTGAGACCTCGAGCTCTATGGCCCACCTTTTTGCTCATAAGCACACACACACTTACTACATCCTTCAGTGATTAAGTAGTCGTCTACCTCACGACCTGGAATTCCAACGGTACCGCAACCTCATTTATGACTCACTTAATAGAGTGGCGAAGATGAGGGCCACTCTTTTATCACCGGTGGTAGGTGCTAACAACTTGAGCATGGCTCGCAAAAACCTTTAAGGCAACAATTCGGCATAACCGCAATAACTCGAACAAAGTCTGCAATAACTCGGGCAAGCCTGCAATAACTCGGAGAAAGTCCAAAATAACTCGGACAAAGTCCGCAACAATTCGGGATTGTTACCCGCAATAACTTTGCACTTTCCGACAACATAATATATTTAAAAAAAAATATATTGTCACACATACATGCTCATAATCTCTATATTTAAAGAGAAAACAACTTTCATTTGTACAAGCAACACATGCTCATAATATCTTTCACAAAACATGATGAATAATTCATAATATAAAACATGATACCAAAACATGCTCATAAAGTTATTTTGAATATTTTCACAATATACAAGTTATTATTGTAAAATCTGAGAAAATTTAAAAATTTTATATATAATTACATATTTAATAAATTGAGTAATTAATTAGTAAATGAACTAATTAAATAAAAATTTAATTAACTAAAGTAATAAAAAGAAAAATTCAGAATTATAAGTTAACTAAAAATAATAAAACTTTAAATAAAAAGTGAGACAACTTAATTAGGTCAGCACCAAAATCATAAAAGAAAAATAAACAAAAAGAAATATAATAAGGGAAGTTTGAATTCAGTAGATAGAAGGAGAGATTTGGGGAGGGAGATCAGGAGAATCCCTGATCAGTTGGCCCTTTAAATAGGAATGTTTTCCCCAGACTTTCTTCACCCTCAAAAACTCTCTCAATCTCTGCGTTTCCCTCTGTGATCCCTATCTTCCTCTCCTTCGCACACACACGCTGCCACTACCGGTTCTCCCTATTCTAGCCATTGCCCTCTGCCCACCACCATCCTCTGGTTATCACAGTCGTGCATCACTATCGCCACTGATCACATAAACCACCATCACCGCCGTCGTCATCATTGAGGTTTCCATCACCATCGGTGATTCTAGGTGAGACTAATGCCCTGTTTTCGGTATATATACAGTAAACCCATATATATGTATACATCACCTATTAGATTCTTATTTAGTTAATAATTAAATCACCAAGCATGAAAATAAAAGTATGAATGCCATATTTAGATCATTAGAACAATAGATCAAGCATATGAATCAGAATATGTATATATAACAGAATATATATATATATGTATATATATGATTGAAACAACCAGAGAAATATTTATATAAAAATATGATGTAATCCACTTATATGATATGTTTAGATCTTTCCAAAACATAATAAAATACCTTAAATAATGATTAAAATGAAGAAACGGAGAAGAAAATCAAGAAAAACCCAAGTTTCACCAACCTTCCATGGCTACTGTGAGATTTTGGGTCGACTCACGCCTTGACTGAGTCGACCCAAGTGACGTTGGTGAAGGACCCCGTGCTTTGGTGTCAACTCATGGCCTCCATGAGTCGACTCATGAAGCCTGCCTTGCCTTGAGTCGACACAAGACCCCTTTGGGTTGACTCATAAGACCTTACTGAGACCCTTACACCATTTGTGTCAACTCACACCCATGTTGAGTCGACCCAATGCCTCTGTATGCCCTATGAGTCAAGTCACAGCCTACGTGTGTCGACTCACAGAGCCTTTTTTATGCCTAAGGGTCGACACCCGCCCCTTGGGATCGACCCTTGACACTTGAGACCGCATTGGGTCGACTCACAGACCCCATGAGTCGACCTACAGCCGTTATGAAACGTTGATAGACAACTTTGGGTTGACTCACAGCCTCTGTGTGTCGACTCACAGTGCATGTCGTGATCACCTACCACCTTGAGTCGACACATATCCCCGTGGTGTCGACTCACTCTTTTCTTTTGACCTGTTTGGGTCGACACAGAGGCCATCTGTGTCGACTCAATGGGTGAGTAAATAGAGAAAAAGTTCTAAAATAAATTTTAATGCTTAGACCCTATTTGGGTATCAATTTAAATGATAAATTATGTTAATTAATGATTTAATTAATACCAGAAGCTAAGAATGAAACCTTTAAGGGTTTGGAAGGGTCCGTTTGGTTAAAGATAAATAAATAAATTATCTTATCGGATTGTAATAAATTGTGTCACATATTCAGATTGACATATGAATCGTTGAGTACATTCTATTTCTTTTGAGATTAGCGTGGACCTCAGGTGAGTGGTTCTCATGTTACGTACTTTTATTAAACTTCCCATATCCCCAAACATGTTGAAGATGGTAGAATGTTTTAATAATGTTTTTAAAGAACACTGTATGATTTTCTCTTGAAAAATTATGGTATAAATATTTTACTTAAGAGTTGATTACCTGCTACATGTTCAAATTAAGACCTTGTACCCCGATTAGCTTTAAAAAAGAAAATGTTTATGATTTAAATGCCTTTGAAATAAAATAGAATGATATGTACTATTAGAGAACCATAGTATGAATGAGAAGAGACTTCTTAACAAATGTTTCACAATGTTCCTCTAGACTATTGTAGTGAGGTGATACTTTAGCGACCCGTTGATAAATGGGGCCAAATAAAAAGTGTTATGAACAAGTTTAGTATCATCTTAAATAGTCTATGAAATAAAGAGAGTTTTAGAAAAGTTATCTTCAATTGTTCTTACAAGCTTGAATATTCTATGTAATGAAAAGTGTTACGAATTACCTAAAAGTGTTATGAAATATATGAGAAAATTTTATGAAAAGCATAATGAAAAGTATCGTGAAATAGATAATGATAAGTGATGTGAAAAATATAATGAAATGAGTCATGAAACATACTATGGAAAGTGTTAGATTCTTATCAACACATCGACATCCTATATTATAGATGAAAAGTATATGTACTAATACAAACCTTATGAGATAACTTGATATTATTACAAAACGCATAAGATGTCTGAGTAACTTGTGTAATGTTACTAGATGAATGTTATTTCTTGGTTACCCGTAGATGGGACTGAATGATAAGATACATACATAATGTCTGATAAGATGGTTTGATAATTCGTGTAATGTTACCAAATGAATGAGATGTCTTGATAACTCGTATAATGTTACCAAATAGATGTGATATCTTAGTGACCCATACTGGGTCCAAACGATGTGATACAAACATAATGTCTGAATAGATGTCTTGGTAAAATTACCAAATAAATGAGATTTCTTGGCGACCCGTATCCGGGGCCAAATGAATTGATTATGTAATATCTTGGTGACCCGTACTTAGGACCAAATGATTGAATTATATGATGACTTGGTGACTCGTGGATAACGGGACCAAATGAAAAGAATCTAAATATATGTACATGTATATATGCAAGAATAAAATGAGATATTGAGATGAAATAGTGAATTGAGATTATGATACAAAATGAAATGATATGAAATGACGAAATAAGATCTTGACATGAGATAATGACATGAAATGATGAGTTGAATGATTTCTTTTTCTTTGATATTACTGTATATATATACTCTTCCATGATTATGTTGATGTACAAAATATTTCATATTTCCTGTTTTGAACTTTATTGTATTATACATGATTTCATTCACCAGCATTGCTGATGTAGTATTAAAATATTTCAGGTTACCAGAAAAGAAACTTGTTGATGAACTCGGCTGCTTCAAAGGGTTCCAGTACAAAGACCTCTAGGATCATGCATTCATTTATATCTTGCTTCCGCATTCAAAGAATAATTTATTTATTTCTACTTTCGCATCTGAATAAAAATTAAAAGAGATCGTCTATGAGCTGTTGAGACAGTATGTTAAAATTTTTGGACGGTTTGACCCACATTTATGAAATCAGATATTCAATTGTTAAATTTAATGTAATTAATATTGTATTGGAATATCGTAGCTAATAATTGATTAAGACTTTTTTGGATTAGTTGGGCTAAGGCTCTTAATCCATGGTCGGTCACCCTTTTCAAAATTTGGGGTGTGACAATAATTATTTATTAAAAGATATTTAAAATGATCTTTAGTTATTAAGGTCTTGTTTGTTTATCATTAAAATTAATAAACACTTTATTAAATTTTAAGATTAACAAACCATTTAAAAGTCAATTATTGATTTAACAATATGTATTAAGAGATATTTAAAATGATCTTAACTTTATTAAGGTTTTGGTTGTTATCATTAAAATTAATAAATACTTTATTAAGTCTTGGGGCTAACAACCTTCTCCTTTTTGATGATGACAAATAATTTAAGAAAAACTCTTGATAGAATAAATTATATGTTTTGAAATGCTCCCCCTAAAGATATACTTTCTTTTTCAAAAAAAAAAATCAATATTTTTAATTGACATTCATAAGTAACTTAAAACAATTTCAACTAATCATAATCATCAAATATATAAACAAATATTTGTATATTGTCAAGATAATAAGGTTTTTATTTCTTCACTTTATTTCTCCTCGTTTGGTTTTCTATTTTTCTCTTTTAGTTCTATTTTTCTTTATTTCTCCTCATTTGTTATCTTAAAAAGAATAATGAAAGATATACATAACCGAAATGAGAGACAACATTTATTCAAGGAATAAGATCATATTCTAAGGCGAATTGTGATGATATGACAAGAAATGAGCAAATATATACAAGAAAATGTATGTTCATTTGAGGGCAGCCCATAGGAATAGAAGAAGAAAAGATAAGAGATAGAGAATTTTGGAAGAATTCATTAGTTATTTGTTTATTTCATTTTGTTTTTCGTTGAGCTGTGGTTTTATATATTTTTTGTTGTTTATTTTTCGCTTGTAGATGACATCCTTTTTTTTCTCAAATTCGTCTAAGATGTCGAAGAAAGTTAGTTTTAATTTCTTTAACTCTTTGGGATGTGTCATCTTTCTCCTCTCTTTACCTATTACTTTCTCATACTTATGTTGAGTCTCTTGGTCTAGACAAGCCTGGATGATGAGGGTAGCAACGATGTGCGTATTAAGATTATAATAAAGAGATTCAGAGAGATCTTAGAGAACTTGGAGGGAAGGTGTCGTTGTTTCAACTCATGAACGAGAGAAATGAAAGCTTTTGAGAGTTTAAACGAATAAGCAACCACAGAACACAACAAATATTTATATACCCTTGTGCTGAGTCGACTTATAAGAGTTTTGAGTCGACCCAAATGCATTTTTAGGGATTCAATATAAAAGAGTTCTCCTTGAGTCGACTTATAAGCCTTTGTGAGTCAACTCATGTCCTACAAATATTAAGATTAACATAAATAATTAGATGTTTTATGGATTTAACATGCCTAATTCACCTTTAATGTAATTAAATCTTTCTTTACTTAAGGATTTGGTGAAAATATCAGCTAATTGATGTTCTGTACTTATAATTTCTAATAAAATATCTCATTTTTGCACATGGTCTCTTATAAAATGATATCTTATTTCTATGTGCTTAGTTCTTAAGTGTTGAATGAAATTTTTAGTTAAACTAATTGCACTTGTATTATTACATTCAATTGAAACTTTATGATATTTTAAATTAAAATCTTCCAATTATTATTTTATGTGTAGTATTTGAGCGCAACAGCTTCCTACGACTATATATTCAGCTTTTGTGGTTGAGGTAGTTACAGAGTTTTGTTTCTTACAAAATCATGAGACCAAAGAGTTTCCTAGGAAGTGACAAAATCCACTAGTGCTTTTACGATTTAACATACAACCAGGAAAGTCAACATCCGAATAACTTAATAATTCAAGAGATATATTTTTAAGATACCATAAGCCTAAGTTTATTGATCCTATTAAATATCTAAAGATTCTTTTCACAACAATTAGATGTGATTCTTTATGATTAAATTGATATCTAGCACATAAGCATACACTAAACATGATATCAGGTCGACTAGCAGTTAAATAAAGGAGGCTTTCAATCATACCTCGATATTTCTTACTATCGAATGGTTTACCTTTTTCGTCCTTGTCAATAATTATTGATGTGCTCATAGGTGTTGTGCATGGTTTTGCATCTTCTATATTAAACCTTCTCAATAGTTCCTTTGTGTACTTCGCTTGATTTATGAAAGTTCTTTCTTTTGTTTGCTTAATTTGAAGACCAAAAAAGAAATTGAGCTCTCCCATCATGCTCATTTTAAATTCTTCCTGCATAATCTTAGCAAACTCTTTGCACAAGTTTTCATTAGTAGATCCAAATATGATATCATCAACATAAATATGTACTAAAAGCATGTCTTTTCCTTTTTGTTTATTGAAGAGTGTTGAATCCAGTTTTTCTCTAGAGAAGTCTTTTTGAATTAAGAAACCACTTAGTCTTTCATACCAAGCTCTAGGTGCTTGTTTCAACCCATATAATACTTTTGATAGCTTAAAAACATGATTCGGATATTTATGATTTTCAAAATTAGGAAGTTGCTTTACATATACTTCTTCATTTATATAGCCATTCAAAAAAAGTACTTTTAACATCCATTTAAAATAATGTAAAATTTCTTTGGCATGCAAATGCTAATAACATACGTATAGCTTCTAACCTAGCAACATGAGCATATGTTTCTTCATAATCTCTATTTTCTTCTTGATTATAACATTGGGCTACAAGTCTAACTTTATTTATTACTATGTTGCCCAATTCATTATTCTTATTTTCAAAGACCCATTTTGTACTTATGATTGTATTATCTTTTGATCTACGAACTAGGGTCCATATTTTGTTTCTTTCAAATTGATTTAGTTCCTCTTGCATGACATTTATTCAATATTTATTATTTTCAACTTCTTGAATATTCTTGGATTCTATTTGAGATATGGATGCTAGATTATTACATATATCTCTAGAGAGAGCGAGTGATTACCCCTTTGGTTGGCTTTCCAATAATTTGATCTTTTGGATGATCTTTAATCAACCTTCTATATGCAGTCTCAATTTGTGGTTGATTTTATTCTCTTGATTGCTCTTCATCCTTATTCTCTTTGTAAGGTTGAGAGACGTCAATAGTTATATCTTTGAGCTTATCATTTTCAAGTTCTTCTCTCAATCCTACATAATCATCATCAATAGGCTTTTCGGATAGAGAAATAATAGTTTTTTAAAAAATAATATGCCTAGATTCTTCAACAACTTGAGTTCTTTTAATGTATGCTCTATATGTTTTACTCATAGTTGAATATCCTAGAAATATGTCATCATCCGATTTAACATCAAATTTTTCGAGATTGTCTTTCGTGTTTAATATAAAGTATTTACATCCAAACACATGAAAATAGTCAATATTGGATATTCTACCATGCTATAGTTCATATGGGGTTTTGTTCAATTTTGATCTAGTAAATACTCTATTTGACACATAGCATGTGGTACTAACGGCTTCGGCCCAAAATTATTTAGCTATATTGTGTTTGTTAAGCATAGTTCTAGCCATTTTTTGTAGAGTTCTATTTTTTTTGTTCAATTACGCTGTTTTGTTGGGTTGTTCTAGGTGCGGAGAAATTGTGTCCTATTTCATTTTCATCATAAAAATTCTCAAGAATTTTATTCACAAATCCTCCTCCTCTATCACTTCTTATGTTGTTAATCATGCATCATTTTTTTTATTTTGAAGTCTTTTACACAATTTAGTAAAGTGTAAGTATGTTTCATCCTTGTGTACAAAGAATATTATCTGTGTATATCTAGTATAATCATCAACAATTACAAAGGTGTAAGATTTCCCACTTAAGCTAGCTTTAGATGTAGGCCTAAATGAATCCATATGTAATAGTTGTAGAGGCCTAATTGTTGATATGTGGTTCTTTTTCTTGAAGGATGATTTTCTTTATTTTCCGTATTGACATGCATCATAAATTTTATCTTTAATGTACTTGGTTTTAGGAAGACCTTTTACTAGTTCATTATTAGATAGTTTTGTGATTAATTCGATACTAGTATGTCCTAATCTTCTATGTCATAACCAACTAGTTTCATTGATGACTACTAAGCATTTTACATTTTGTGATTCAATTTCATCAAAATCAATTGTGTAAGCATTTTTATTTCTATGACCAACAAAAAGAACTTTATTACCACATACACTTTCCACTCTACATGCATTAGTTTCAAATATAATTTTATAACCTTTATCATATAATTGACTAAATTTAGTAGATTATGTTTAGGTCTATCAACTAACAAGGTATTTTCAATTGCTAGAGAGGAATTCTTACCAATAGTTCCAACTCTGAGAATTTTACCTTTAGAGTTGTCACCAAAGCTTATGTATCCTCCATCTTTTGGTGTGATAGAGATAAATTTGTTTTTGTCGCCCGTCATGTGTCAGCAGTATCCACTATCTAGGAACAATTTGTCCTTGTGTGGCGTTGACTTTAAGCACACCTACAAAACAGACAATCATACAGTTTTTTTTTGGTACCCACTTTTTCTTGGGTCCATCAATGTTAGTTTTAGTATGATGTAGTCTTTTAGGAATCCATATTTTATTCTTATCTTGACAATTCTTTTTAATATGTCATAATCTTCTGCAATGTTTACAGCATGGTATTTCATGATTAGTTAGAACTTTGAGAGACTTTTGGTCATTTGATTTATCATAACCTATACTAGCTTTGTTGTAGACGCATTTTTGTTGCCCTAGAAGTTTGTTAAAAAAAATTTCACATTTCTAAACTTTGTGACAGTTTTGAAAAGATCTTTTACTTTCAATTTTAAAGATTCATTTTCCTTTTCAATAAAAAATATTCTATTATTATGTGGGAAAGTATTTCTTTCAATAGTTAAAGATTCATTTAACATTTGTAGCTATTCAAGTTCTTTTGAAAGACTAAAAACTTTCTTTTTAAGAATTTTTTTTTTTATGTCAATCTTTTCAAATACACTATGTAATTCCTTGAATGCTTCTTGAAGTTCATCATAATCAAAAGAGTTTAGAGTTACCACGTTGTCACTGTCATCTTCTTCACTTGCCATAAGACAAAGGTTTACAGTATCTTCATCACTTGATGCTAATTCTTCTTGACTCCCATCTAAATCATCCAATATAATCTTCATTGCTCTTTTGCTGAACCTCTTGGGTTTGTCTTTCTTTAACAATGGACAATCAGCTTTGAAATGCCCTAATTTCTTACATTTGAAGCATATGAGAGGATCTCTTTTTGTTGAATCATTCTTGTTTGATTCACTTTTGTTTGAGTCCTTCTTAAAGGGTCTTCCTTTGAAGTTTCTTGACCTTTTATGAAACTTATTAAATTTTTGATTGAGAAGAGCTATGTCATCATTCTCATTGTCAGAATCTTCTTTGTTGGATGATTCTAATTGCGAACATTTTAAGGCCATTCCTCTTCTTACCTTAGGTTCCCCTTCTTCTAGCCTTCCTTTCATGATGATCTCATGTGTCATTAATGAGTCCATGAGTTCATCTAGGCTGAGTATATTGAGGTATTTCGCTTCTTGGATAGCTGTTACCTTTGCATCTCAACCTTTTGGCAGAGTTCTAAGAATTTTTCTTACATTTTCAGCATTAGTATATACTTTACCGAGATATTTCAAAGAATTGATAATATTAGTAAAGCGTGTAAACATGCTAGAAATATTTTTATCACTATTCATTTTAAACAGTTCATACTCATGTACAAGCATACTAATCTTAGAGTCTTTTACTTGATTTGTACATTCATGAGTTATCTCAAGCTTATCTTATATCTTTTTAGTAGTTTCACATATGGATATTCTATTAAAGTCATTTGGATCTAATGAGCAGTATAAAAGATTCATTGCCCTAGAATTCTGTTGTATTTCTCTAATGTCATTTTCATTCCATTCTAATTCATCTTTGAGAATAGTTGTTCCTTCAATTACTTTGACTGGTCTTTTAGGACCATATACAGATATTTTCCATAATTCATAGTTTACAACTTTATGTATATTTTCATTTTAGTTTTTCAATAGTTATAATTTGTTTCACTGAACAAATGAGGTCTATTTGTGGATTGTCTCTCAGAAAGGGTGATTCCAATAGAGGTTGACATTTGGATCCTCTTAGACTGTTAAGTCCAAATCAAGAGACGAGACTCTGATACCAATTGTTAACTAAAGGATGACCCTAGAGAGAGGTGAATAGGGTCTTTTAAAAATACTTGTATTTTAAAAACTATTTTAAAAATAATTAACAGCTATGAACCTATATATGCAAACAGATATACACGAGCAGGAGAATGAAGGTAAAGAGTTAGAGAAAGACACCGTAGATTTATAGTGGTTCGGCTATCCTAGCCTACCTCTACTCTTCAATCACCTCTTGAGAATTTCTCCACTATGGATAAACACTTACGGGTGTACATCAAACCTTTTTACAAAGATCCATATAGCTACATTCTGAATCTTTCAAGCTTCTAGCACTTGCGATCTTTTCCCTTTGTGTACTAGACCACACACAAAGATAAGTAGCGGGTGACTCACCCCTATTTGTACATAATTGATGTAAAGGTTTTGATGTCAGAACATCAAACAAATAAACTCTTTCAGCAGAGTGGATGTTTACAATGAGCTCATAAATGAAAAAGCCAAAAACAAAGTGATGTACCATTGCTGAAATGACTTTCTCTGGAAATGGAAGAATTTCTCTCGAACTGATGTTGTGTGACTGATATCTCTTGGATATTTCTTGGATTAGAATATGAGAGTATGAGAATGATGTATTCTTATGTTCTGAATTTCTAAGTTATAAGTTCTGCGTTGAAAGTTTTACTTTAGAATAATCACAGAGCACTCCTTTTTATAGCCTCAACAAAAATAAACGTTGCAGACTCAGGATCATTGTGAATGACAATCTTCCATAAATCAAGCAATGATTCGATCTGATCTTATATGATCCTCACAGCTTAAAATCGATCCTCAGAGTAACTATTGCAATTCGAACTTCCTTCTGAAATCACGTTGTATCTTCCATCTGTTCTTCGTATCAAATTCTTGAGATTTCCTAACAGTGTATTCCTCGATTTGTTCCATGAATCTCGATGATCTAATCTTGAACTGATTTGAAATCATTTTTATGATTAAAATTATCTCCATCGAGCCATTTTAATTAATAATTGATCCTGAAATCATGCTAAAATTAAAAATAGATCTTCACGGGATTCGTGCTGTGAGATTTTCTTGATTCGCGCCCTTGGGTTGACTCACTTGGAGTTGGGTCGACTCAAGTTCCGTAAATCACGATTTCTTCTTCCTGTGTGTCGACTCATGTTGAGGATGTGTCGACTCATGTTCCTTAAATCTTGAATGTGTGTCGACTCATGCTGAGGTTATGTCGACTCATGGTCAAGTTGTGTCGACTCAAGTTGATGCATCCTCGGTTTCTTTCTCAAGCCTTCAGTTGTGTCGACTTATGTGGAGCTTGTGTCAACTCATGCATGTCTTGTGTCGACTCAGGTTCGCTGTAGAGGAAAGTCTAGAGAGTGGAGTGACTTGGGTCGACTCACCAATGCTTCTGGTTCAACTCATAGTCATCTGTTGCACAAAGTATAGAGAGCTCGTCCATTTGGGTTGACTCATGGTGGTCTTCATGTCGACTCAAAACCATTTTCTAACCAAAGTACCGAGAGCTATCACTTTTGTGTCAACTCATGATGGTCTTTGTGTCAACTCAAAAAGTTGTGTTCCTTCTGAATTCTTTCTGTTTTGATTCTGAGCTTTATGCTTTGTTTAGGAACTGATTTAATGTTTAGAAACTGATTTAATGATTTTTTTATTACCTGAAATCACTTCACAACTCGTTAAATACAGGGTCAACCCCAATCATGGATGTTAACCATTCATAGGCATTTAAATTCATTTGAACATTTGATTAAAAAATATGTTTATAAAAATATTTTATCTTTATTAAGGCTTTGTTTGTTATCATTAAAATTAATAATCACATTATAAAACCTTGGGGCTAACACTCCTGTCCCAATTTTGATAGCAAAAAAAAGATGGGCCTTAGGATTTTCATTCGATCTTTTTTGGCCCATTCACATTTTCGAACATTGTTTTCAACCAAACCAACTTCTAAATACCTTGTTCGAACTTTCTAGAAACAATTTCAAAGCTTGAGTGAGTCCCTTTTACCTTCTAAACCACCCAAAATATCTCAAAAAATATAAAAATGATCCCTCAATGCCCATATGGCCGGCCAGAAGGCTGAATCGACCTTGCACCAGAAGATCGATCAGGCCTTACAGCCCCATCTCCTATGGCCAGACTGGCCTTACAAGAGTCCTAGCCCGGACAAACTCTTTTTCAATCAGGACTCTCCCTGATTGAAGCAGATATGGTACAGTCATTCCCAACTTTGTCCGACATCATAAATCAATGAATTTCAGCCCTTTCCTAACCATTATAAATAGTCTCTTTCCCTTCCCCTCCCCTTTCAATTCATTCAAAAAAGGTTAGAATTCTGAATTCCCAAAAAATTGATTCTATGTTCAAGTAAACTAGAGAACCTCTTTGCGTTCTAGAAGGATCTAATCACTTACAAGTTGTAAGATTCGTGTTTAAGAACTGCTGATTTTCAAATTAAAACTTTGAGCATTCGAGTGTCGAGACGATCGAGAAAGTAGCCGTTTGAACTCACTTCAAAGATCGGAATCTTGAGGGAATGCCTAGTTGAACTGTGATCCACAGTTCAAGGTTGGTTCTTCATTATTTTCTTAGTTTATTAGTTGTTAATTAACTCATGATTCTTAGTATATATTCATGTTATAGCTTCGTAGTCCTTAGTGTTAGCCTAAAAGGCCTTTTTCAATCATACCGGGGAAGATTGTTAGCCTTCGGCCTTTTCAATCATGCCCATGTTT
>JAUTBS010068775.1:0-13356 GCA_032361285.1 Aequorea victoria
TTCCGCATCTAAGTTTTAACTAAGAATTAAAAGAGATTAAAAAGCCCTAAGTTTGCCTTTAAACCTATTCACCCCCCTCTAGGTTTCATATCTGGGTCAACAATAGAGTACCCCCAAGAGATCCAGTCTTTTAGAACTGGTCACTTCCAATCCGAGTCCAAAAGGGCTATATCTGTCCTCAGGCCTACTGCCCCTTTTGACCGAGGTCTTTCATCACCTGATAGAGGAGAGACCTCCAATTCTATGGGTCGACTTTTTGAGGAAGGGGACCAAGGCTTTGCCGCCGAGTCCATCACCTCTATCTCTCGTACTCTAGATATAGAGCGCCTATGCGAGATATACTCTACGTCTTCTGCCATAAATTATAGGGTTCCTCATCCAGATGACTAAGCGTGTTCTCATTCTCTTGGGGAGGTATACTTATACGAGCATACCTTTTAGGTTGACCTTCAGATTATTTTTCTGAGAATCATTCGGGAGCTTTTAAACTTTCTAGGTCTAGCTCATGGCCAATTGACACCAAATGCCTAGAGGATCCTCCTTAGTGTTATTATTCTTTGGGAGGAGGCCGGCAGAGGCCAATTTCACATGACTGTGGATAAATTTCTTTATTGCTACTAGTCCAAGGAAAAATAGGTTGGGTGGTACTTCTTTCAATCTCGATCGGAGGACCAAGCTGTTATTCAAGGTTGCCCCTCGTCTAACAAGTACTGGAATGAGAGATATTTCTTCATCTTTAGAGAAGGCTGGGAGTTTCAGCATTGGGAAGTGGTCAGCCTAAACACTCCTAGGATTATACCTTACTAGGTGCGACCTCAGGCAGAGAATGTGTCAACCGAGCCTCACATCAGCAACGAAGTGAAGGTTCGAGTCAAAAGAGCTCGGGATTTCCACTTCAGATCCTTTAGCTTCCTAGTGACTCCTCAAAGGCCGAGTTGTTAGTTGCTTGGCCCAATAGCCCCTAGTGAGAATCTTTTCTTGCTCTTTCACTGTTTCCTTTTTCCTTTTATTTTTTATCGATTTACTTCCTTATTATTATAATTCTAGTTCCTTATTGTGTTGATCTTAAGCAGGGATGTCAAAGAGGCAGAACAAGTCAATTGTTCATAAGGTGCAATCCTCATCGACCGAAGATACTGAGCCTCCTATGGCCAAGAAGCCAAAGATACTCCGGAAGGAGAAAATTGCAATAACCCCTCCTGCGTTGACCAAGAAGCCGTAAGAGAAAATCGTGGTGGAGCTGGATCCACCGATCGAAGCCCCACCCGCTGTTGAGGAATTACCCTCGGTTTCATCTACTCCTCCTCCTCCTCCTCCTCCTAAGCTAGAAACTGTCTTGCAAATAGTTCAGGATCCCCCACCTTGCAAGCCTAGGAACATGCTCGTAAGCTTCGAGCTGGCTCCAACGAAGATTGACGATTTTCTGGTGAGTGAGAACGATGTCTTCAATGACATTTGCACTACCCAACTAGCCAGGGAGGTTTTCCTGAACTTTACTCGGGTAAACAAGTCATTTCTTCTCCTTTCCTTTATATCTTCCCATTTATTTTCCTAATTAACTAAAAAAAATTTACTTTTAGACCTGCACTCGGACAGTCCACATTTCTAACTATCGTCATCAGCATGAGATGCTTATTCGTTCTGAGGCCATGAAGATAAGTACGCTAAAGGCTAAACTCAGTAAGGAGTCGAAAGAGTTAAAGAAAATAAGAGGCGAGCTGGGCCAAGCTTCTGGGGATCTAGAGAAAGCTAAGGCTGACTTGAGCCAGGCTAGTAAGGATCTGGACAAGGAGAAGAAACTTTGGGAGAAGGCAAAAGCCAATGCGAAGGCTACCGAGAGGAGGGCGAAAGAGGCCCAAGCTCAGGTGCTGGATTTGACTAGGAAACTTGGGCAAGCCGAGGGTGCCTGGTATTGAGAAACACAAGGCATCAAATGAATTTAACTGAAAGATCGTTGGTTATTATATCAACGGCTTCAATGCTACGAAGGCTCGAGTGGAAGTTGCCTTTAGAGATCTGAATTTCTTGACCTTTTTGTGGGACAACGAAGAGTCTGAGGCTGAAGTTCCATCACCTGAAGTAGGAGGTTTAACCGAGAAGCCCTCTTTGCCTCCGGCCTAGCTTTAGCTTTAGTTTTTTCTTTTCTCTTGTAATTTTCATACTCTTTGTAATATTTCGAAACTATCTTTATTTTGAAATGAATGGAATTACCTTTTTAATATCTCTGCATTTTCACTTTTATTTCTTTATTTATGCCAAGTGTTTGACATCTCAGTCCGTAAATCTTTCAGTCTTTCAATAGCTTCTCTGTTATTTAAGGACTGGGTTGAATTCTCAAGCAATCCAATCATTATTTGACCGAGAAGAATCTCAAATGACTACTTGTAACACCACACTCCCTGGAGGGTAGTTAAACCTGCTCGAAGTGGTGTTACGTCATCTCTTCTCTCTCTATCTATTGTAAAAGATCAACCGACGATAAACAAAGCCATCAAATAAACTCCAATCTAACATCCACTATGGGAAACTCCAAGATATACATACATCACCATACATCATATAACTAGCGGAAAACTCAAATCTAACTATATACAATAATCTGATAATCATCTATACAACATACATGAGTAAACCCAAGAAGACTGTACTATAAAGTCTTTACCTTCGACTGATCCTCTACCTGGCACTATGGACCGACATCTACCCCAACCTATAATCTGCAATCACAAAGGTTACAGGAGAGTAGGCTTAGCATCATAATCAAGAGTATACAAAAGCAGGGTATAATCATGCAGGTTTTATACAAAAATGACATTTTTATCAAAACAAGCCATGCATGAGAAACACACTCATAGTTCAGCTTACTAGCCAACACATATGGTTTACCAAAAACCTTTATTACTTTTACACACGATCCAACGATCACAAAAAAAGTTTCAACAAGCTTTTTAATCCTTTTTATACGTATACACGGCCCTACGGTCAAACTCTCATGATATGTAAAATATACATTCACACATGCAACCCGGCACAACAACACACCACAATGTATAAACATCGTTGGCCCAATGGCCCAACATGGCTTAAAAGCCTCAACTGGCACAGAGGCCTACAACTCGTTTAGAAAGTATTATAATACTTCTAACCCATGGCTCAAAAGCCCAACACGTAAAATGCTTAATAGCAATACAATGGTATTCGCTAGCACACACAAACACACACACACACCTATTGGCCAAGTAGTCGTCTAACCTCACGACCAAGAGTTTCAATGGTACCGTAACCTCACTATAATGTCTATATGATAGATGACATGTAAGAAGGCCACTCATTTTAACACCAGTGATAGGTGCTTCACCGCCCTCACATTCGGGCTCCCCCAACGGGGTATTACCTTAAAAGGCCAAATTGCAGACAAGATGCCTCCACCCTTTGTGGGTAATGCCACTATGGCTATTATGCCCTTATCTCTTTTGGGCTCGGGATAGTTACCCGCTTAATTTGGAACTTCTGACAAAACAATCCATGATATAGAAAAATATCTCCACACACACATAAGCAATGCATGCTCACCCTCTTTATAAGAAAAGAGAAATATAAACATTTTAGAAATACGAGCCATCCATGCTCATACATCCTTTTCATAAAATTTCATACAATATAATGATAAAAGCATAATGCTCAGCATACAACAATTCATAATCATCAATGTATGTAAAATATTTTATAACATGCTAATCATTATGAATAGGCTAGCCACTCTCACCTGATATCCGCATCATAATAATCACCTCACAGAACTGGAGATGTCGCTCCACCCTCCACGACCATCACCCGAGACCTAGATACAGCACAACTCATAAATGAGTATCAACTCACAACTCATATGCATCCTAAGGTCCTATTTCTTAGACCCCATGATCATCCTATGACCCACCGTTCCACTCGGAACACCACATCCTTTATTTATTAAAGATCTCCCATCTTACTACACTTGATAAATCCATTTTATCATCTTAAACTTATATAATAATTTTGTTAAAGTTTCGAGGGTTAGATATGAATATTATCAATCAACTTTCATGAAGAAACCTAAGGCCAAAAGGGTCTACAACCACTCTAAAACACCGCTGGAACATAATTATTCTTTCTCACTTGAGTCGACTCAGACCCTCAATGAGTCGGCTCACAGGGCTTGGGTCAACTCAGAACTTCTTTGGGTCGACTCAAGAGGGTTGCTGGAAGGTTTGGCCCGATGCCAGCCAGGACTAATACAACTCGACTCATGCACACAGGTGCCCACTTGGGTTGGCACATAGGGTAGTTAGGTCGACTCAGATGCATAGGGACAAGGCTTGAGTCGACACCCATCACTCTTGGGCTGACTCAACTCTCCGCCTATCAAAATTATCGAGACTGGAATTGTCTTTGAGTCGACCCCCCTTCCTCCAAGGGTCAACTCACCCTACCGACAGAGAAAAGAACAGAGGCCTAACAACACTGAGTCGACACCCCTCCTCAAAGGGTCGACTCAGACTCAGAAAAAAAGGAATGCTCTATTTTCACCACAGGTCTGGTCTAAGGCCTCGTTTGGGGAAAAACATATTTTTAGGTCCAATACTCTAAGGGTAAACTACAACCATCCTCTACCTCCCTCAACCCCCAAACGAAAACAACTCTATAACCTTCAAATGGTCATCTATTAAGATTATTAACACATTAAACTATGTATTTCTTCCATGAATAGATTTTAAGATGGATTCAAAGAAAAACCATCTAAAAGCATGAACTACCAACTCACAAGAAATACAACAGGGTGTTTTCCTTCCCCAACTAAGAAGAAATACAAATCTTACCTTTCAAGGAAGATCCTAGATCAAGCTCCTCCGTCCATTGATTTCTTCTCAACGGGTTTTGAACATCCAAGACTCACCTCTGAAGACGTTGGGGCCTCTTCAATGGCTCTACAAGCCTCTTACTCTTCTTCTTCCCCTCTCCCTAAACTAGTGTGAGGGTTCTCCTCACTCATTGCACCTCCATCTTCTTTCTCTCATCTTCTCAGTTTCTCTCTTTCTCTCCCAAGAACACAGATACTTCGGGAGCACAACCACTGAGACCCCTCCCATCAGAAATGATGGTCCCCCAGGATGATGGGAAAACTCAAGACATGGGGGTTTAATCCCCTACAACCACTTCCTCTAGTAAACACTCCAACAATCCATCTTAGCCCTCAAAATATCCTGATATTAGATTAAAACTCCTTTGCATAAAAATGCATTTTAGTCATTCTTGACTTGTGATTTAAAATCAATCCTTATTAATATTCCAATTAAATAATTGGATCCCCTTTTTCTTACATTTATATTATTAATCTCATTAATAATCTTGGCCATAAACCAAACAAAACCTCTCCTCGGGCCTTGAACCGAATTAATTATATTTAATATTTCCTTTTGAAAATACGGGATATTACACTACTTGTGAAATTGTTGAAGTTTTTGAGGTCTCGGTCGATCTTTCAACTAGTTCGACCATCCTTTGGTCGACTAGATCCTCAGGCAATCTAATTTGTAGAATAGTTAAAATCTTCTAGGTCTCTATCAGATTCTAAAGCAACCCAACCATTCTTTAGATGACCAGATCCTCAGGAAGACTGGCATGTAGAATAGTTGAACAGGGCCTAGGTCAGACCCTCAAGCAATCTGACCGTTCTTTTAGACGACCAGATCCTCACGTGATCTGGTTTGTAAAGTAGTCAAAATCTTCTAGGCCTCGGTAAGATTCTCAAGCAACTTGACCATTTTTTGGCCAACCAAATCCTCAAACGATCTGACTTATAAAATAGTTGAACCGGGCCTCTGTCAGACTCTCAAGAAATCTGACCGTTCTTTGGCCAACCAGAATCTCAGGCGATCTGTTTGTAGAGTAGTCAAAATCTTCTAGGCCTCGGCGAGATTCTCAAGCAACCCGATCGTTCTTTAGCCGATCAGATTCTCAGGTGAACTGGCTTGTAGAATAGTTAAATTGGGCCTCAGTAAGACTCTCAAGCAATCTGACCGTTCTTTGACCGACCAGATCCTCAGATGATCTGGTTTGTAGAGTAGTCGAGATCTTCTGGGCCTCGGTCAGATTCTCAAGCAATCCGACTGTTATTTGGCCGACTAGATCCTCAAGCGATCGAGTTTGTAGAATAGTGAGAATCTTTTGGGTCTCGAGTAGATTATTAGGCAACCCGACCATTCTTTGGTCGACTAAATCCTCAGGTGATCTAGTTTGTAGAAATTCAATAGAAAAACGTAAAATAAATAAACACTTTGTAGAAAAAAGGATACTTTTATTGAAGAAATTACAGGCTTTTACTGGTGTTACTTTCTAAGGTGCTTTGCATTCCAAATGTGTGGAAGCGCCTTCCCATTCACGTCTCTCAATCGGTACACCCCGGATCAGACATGGTCTTCAACTTAGTAGGGTCCTTTCTAGCTTGGCCCCAACTTCCCTATTCAGGAATCTTTTGTGGCAAGTAATACCTTTCGAATAACCAAGTCTCCTACTTTGAATTCTCTTCTCTTAACGTTGGTGTCATAGTACTTCTTTATCTTTTACTGATAGATAGTTGTTCTGAGAACTAAGGCTTCTCGAACTTTATCTATGTGGCCCAAGCTTTCTTTGAGAACTCTGTCATTAGTGTCTTTGTTGAAACTGGTGGTACGATGACTAGTCAATCCGATATTTACTAGGATGACAGCTTCACTCTCGAAGGTGAGCATAAATGGGGTCTCACCCATCGACGTTCATACAGTCGTTCGATATACCCATAAAACACTTAGAAATTCCTCGACCCATATACACTTTGTTGCTTTTAGTTTGGTCTTGATAATCTTCAAGATCGTTCTGTTGGTTACCTCGACCTGCTGATTAGCTTGTGGATGGGTCGGGGATGAGTACTGATTCTGGATGCTAGACGTTCACAAAATTCTTTAAACCCTTTGTTGTCAAACTGCTTACCGTTGTCTATTATGATACTCATTGGGATCCCAAATAGGCATATTATGGACTTCCAGATGAAGTCTATGGTATTTTATTCAGAGACTTTTGCCATCGGCTCTACTTCTATCCACTTGGTAAATAGTCGATCACTACCATTGCAAACTTCGTGTGCCCTCTTCTGACAAGGAATGGTCCCACAATATCAATTCTCCACCGGGCGAATGACCAGGGAGTAGTGCTTATTGTGATTTCTTTCGGTATTTTCTTGGAATGGTCGCAAACCTCTGACACTTGTCACACTTCTTGACAAACTCTTCTACATCCTTCTGTATTGTAGCCCAGTAGTATCCAGCCCTTAAGATCTTATATGATAATGCCCGACTGTCTGAATGATTACCACATATTCCCTTGTGTATCTCTCTCATCATATACTCAGATTCTTTCTTAGAGATACAAGGTAGGTATGGCACTGAGAAGCCACGTTTAAAAAGAGTATCATCGATAAACACATACTTACTTGCTTGGTACCTTAACTTTCTCACCTCAGCTCTGTCGGTTGAGAGTTGATTGTTCTGCAAGTAGTTGATGATGTCCTCTGCCCAGACCACACATATCTGTGCTAGGTTGACCATTGTACTTTGCCTTCTTTCTTGACTTGTGCTCGAATGGGTCAGTTACTCAATAAGTATTTTCCGACCTATCTCCCCCTCAGTAGTTGGTGCCAGCCGAGCAAGGTCGTCGTCTCTCTGGTTATTTTTTCTTGGGACTCTTTCAATTAGGAACTTGTTGAATTTATCCTTGAGCTCCTTTATGATTTCCTGATATGTTTTCATTCGTTCTTCTCGAGTTTCAAAATCTCCTCTGACTTGGACAACCACCAATTGAGAGTCACTAAAGATTATAACCTGCTTTGCGCCCATAGCTTGTGCTAACTTGAGTCCTACTATGGCCGCTTCATACTTGGCCTCATTGTTTGTAGCCCAGAATCCGAAACATATGGAATACTCTAGTACATCACCTTCTGGAGAGATGAGGACTAGACCAACACCGATGACAGATTGGTTTGTGGACCCATCGACATTAACTATCTTAACTTATCCTCTGTCAAAGTTTAGCTCTACCTCAATGCGAGTCTCGATCTCTGATTGACTCTTCTGTTGCTCCTCTGAGCTGATGACTTCTTCTGGTGTCGTGAACTCAGCCAGGAAGTTGGCCACTACCTGTCCCTTTATTGCTGGTCTAGGTCGATATTTGACATCAAACTCCCCCAGCTCAATCGACTATTGTGCCATATGTTCAGAGGTATCTGGCCTTTGTAATATTTTTCTCAAAGGCTGATAGCACAATGATGGTATGAGCTTGGAAGTATGGGCGTAGTCTCCATACTAAAGTGATCAAAGCAAAGACTAGCTTTTCAATCCTCGGGTATCTAGATTTTGCTTTTCTGAAGGCTCGACTAACATAGTAGAAAGGCTTATGGACTCCTGCATCATCACGTACTAAGGTCGAGTTTATTGCTATTTTTGAGATGGCTAGATAGAGTGACAATTCTTCTTTGGGCACTCCTCTGGATAACAGCGGGGGAGAAGCTAAGTAAGTTTTCAAATAAGCAAATGCTTCCTCACAGCCCTTGATCCACTCGAAATCTTTCTGAAGAACATTGAAGAATGGCATGCATTGGTCAGTTGCCTTCGAGATAAATCGATTCAAGGCTTCTATTCGTCCAGTCAGCTACTGATCTTCTTTGATGGTTTTTGGGGGTAGCATTTCCAAGACTGCTCTAACATTCTTTGGATTAGATTTGATGCACCTTTGGCTGACCATAAAACCAAGAGATTTTTCTTCTAACACACTGAACGCACACTTAGTCAGATTTAACTTCATGTTAAACTTACACAATAGCAAGAAAATCTCTTCGAGGTCTGCAAGATGATCATTGGCCTTCCTGCTTTTGGTTAGCACATCATCGACATAAACTTTACCATTCCGACCGATCTGATATGTTGGTAGGTATCTCTTGCATTCTTGAGACCAAATGACATCACATTGTAGCAGTAGATTCCTCAGTTGGTAATAAATGGTGTTTTCTCTCTATCGACTTTGTTCATAAGAATCTGGTTGTACACTAAGAACGCATCCATAAAACTAAGTAGTTCGTGCCCACTGGTTGAGTCCAGCAACTGATCGATTCTTAGGAGAGGATAACTATATTTTGGGCATGCCTTGTTTAAGTCTATAAAGTCTACACATATTCTTCATTTATCTTTTGAGTTCTTCACCAGAACCATATTAGCTAACCAGTCTAGATAGCATACCTCATGCATGAACCCAACCTTTAATAGTTTGCCAACTTTCACTACAATGGCTTCACTCATTTCTCTGGGAAAGATCCATTGTTTCTTCTTGACTAGCTTATACAGCCGATCAATGCAGAGACTATGTAAGATTACGCCAGGGCTCATTCCTAACATATCTTCATGTGTCCAGAAAAAAACTGACTTGTGCTTTTCCAAGAATTGGACCAGATTTGCTTGGAACTCAGGAGACAGAGATGACCCAATTTGAACTTTGCGATCTTGTCGATTCTTGTCTATGCTTATTTTGATTAGCTCTCCCGTTGGCTCTCCCCTCTAGATTGATGCCTCATCTATTACTTTGGTAGTGTCGAGAGTCATTATTTCCTTTGAATTTGGCTCCTTCAGAGAGGTGGCATAGCATTCTTTTACTGTCGTTTGGTCGGCTTTGAGGTTTTCCACTCCATGGTCGATTGAATACTTGATCATCAAGTGGTTGGTTGATGTGACCTCCCTTAGAAGGTTGAGAGCTATTCTCCCCAAGATCACATTATAGGCAGATGGGAAATCTACCAATAGGAAGTGGATCATTTTGGTGGTCTGCTTGGGGCTAGAGCCGACCGTGAGAGGTAGCTCGATAGACCCTAGAGGCTAAACCTTCTCTCCAGTAAACCCGATCATAGGCAATTTGATTGGGTACAATTTTTCTCTGCCTACATTGAGTTGATCGAAGGAATTCAAGAATAGGATGTCAGTAGAACTACCATTGTTCACCAGGATCCTTCGTACCTTGTTGTTTGCAATAACCATGGTGAAGACTAAGGGATCATCGTGAGGTTGTTGCACACCACGAGCATCACTGTCCGAGAAGGTGATGATTTTGTCTTTCTTAGCAAATTTCCTCGATTTGTCGATCACGTAGACATCGTGTGCCCCATCCGTTCTCAGTCTCCTAGAATGAGCCCTTATGGACGAGCTAATTTTTCTTCCTCTGCCGAACCCCCCGGAGATGACCCCGACCTCTCTTTCCAAATCCCAATCTCTATTTCTGTCGGCTGGTGGAGGTCTATCTTGTTAGCGTCTCGTCTTTTCTCTATTTTTCCCACCCGCCAAAAATGTGCGTAACCTCCCCCTCTGAATTAGTGCTTCGATCTTCTCTTTTAAATCAAAGCAGTCCTCAGTGTTATGGCCGTGATCTTTATGGAATCAACAGTACTTATCTTGATTCCTTTGATTGGGTAGAGTTTTCAACTTTTAAGGCCATTGCAGGTCAGGGTCATCCCTGTTCTGCAATAGTACTTAGTCGACCATGATATTAAGTGGAGTATACCTTCGAACCGACTGGCCAGTATCCGTGGTTGCTTTGAGTTGACCTAATTTTGCTATCGACGATCTGAATCTCTGGATGATCTCGGTCTATTCAGCTCATCCCTCTTCCTCTGATCATTTTTGTCGGTGTGGTCATTCCTTTTGCTCGGCTCTGAGGCTCTATCCTCTCTGGCATTCATAACATTCTCAACGTGCATATGCTTCTGCACTTTAACTATCAGCTTGGCCATGCTAATTAAGTGCACTTTAGCTAACGAGAAGAGAAACTTCGTCATCTAGAGATCACTCATAAATGCAGTGAGTGCAACTTTATTGTCAATATCATCGACCTTTAGAGCTTCTGAATTGAATCGAGCCACATACTGACGTAGAGTCTCTATCTTGCCTTGTTTGATGTTGAGAAGGTACGTGGCTGGTCGCTGATGCTTCTAACCTCCAATGAAATGCCTTACAAACAAATTTCTCAACTGAGTGAAAGTTGTGATAGACCCACTCCTCAACTTAATTGTTGAACCATATCCAAGCCGATCCTTTTAAGGTGATCGGGAACACTTGGCACATGATTTCATTTGGCACAGCATGCAAGTGCATGTAGGCCTCATAAGTTTTGAGGTGGTCAAGGGGGTCTTTCAAGCCAACGAAGGCTTCCATCTACGGTATTTTAAATTTGGAGGGTAAGGGCTCAGCCCTCACTGCTGGTGAAAAGCGTAAGTTTGTCCTTTGCACAACCTCGTCTACCACGACCGCTGCTTTGCTTTTTATGGCCTCCATCATGTTATAGAGCTGACCTTTCACTTCTTTGAGCTCTGCCTCGGTGGCGACCGAGGCTTCTGTCCTGTCGGACTGACTCAGTTCATTGTTCCTATAGAGAGGATTCCTATCCTGAAGGTCTGCCCTATTTTCTACTACTTCTTCATTCCTAACTTGATTGTCAACTTTTTGTCCTCGCCTCTACTTAGTTGGCTTTGACACAACTTGATGTTGAAAGGCCACACGCCTCCCTCCTTTGCCAACAACATGATCTATGTCTAATGCGAGCACATCGAGTTCCAACAGAGGAGGAGGTGATAGGAGCTGTGGCTGCTCATCGAGCCTCTGAGTGATGGCTCGATTCTACCGCACCAAACCTTGGATCATTTGAGTTAAATCCCTTTGTTATTGTTCGACATTGGCTTGTCGTTCATCCTGTGGGTTATTGCATTAGTGATTTCTATGAGAGGCCATCGATTTTGTCTCAACCATTCATGTTCTAGCAACCACAAAGACTGAGAACAAGAATCGTTCTCACAGACGGTGCCAAAATGTTGGTGTTAGAATTTGAATTGCCTCCTCCAGATCACCAAGACCCCTACAAAAGTCAGAATCTTGACACCGGTGGAGTGCCGGCCTAAGATTATTCGATACTTAAGTCAGAGATGTAGGTGTAAAACTATATGTGATTTTCTCTTAATAGTAGAAATTATGTGTATCTTTGCAGAATGTAGGTAGAGAGTATATATAGGAGCGCATGAGCGCGAATCTCGAGATCTGTGATTATGACTGATCCCTCATTTATAGTTGAAACAGTAACCAGAGTTATTGTAGGAGAGAATTTAGACGTCAGTTACGGAACTGCCGTTATACTTTTGATCTGGTCGTGGTTGTCGACTGACCGAGTACGTATTTCGGCTCAGGACGAACCGAGGGCATCTCTCGAGTGCTCTGTAGACTGATTGACATAATTGGTTTGAGACCGAATATCTGTTCAACTTATGCTGTGATCTCGGTTGATTGTGATCGTAACCGATCGTATAAAATATACTTATCAATAATTAAAAATCACAGAGATTCAAAATTCAACAATCACGGGATTTTTTTTATCAAAATCACACAGATTCATAACTTTGGTCACACAAATTGAATTCATAACTAGAAGTTACATAATACGTAATATTGTTCGAACCCACGTTAATTTGGTAATTTTTAATTTGAATCATAACATAAACCACAAAATTTCGTAATATATATCACAAAGTATTCATAAATAGACATACAGAGTGTGTATTAAAAATTCTCCCTTTTAAAGTGATACTAGAAGATCTTTATCAACAAGTAGAGGATTTCACTAATGCTACTATTTTTCGAGTGGCAAATATGATTTTCATCGAAATTAATGTTGCGCTTGTTTCATTTTAAAAAAATAAAAATTGAAAAAATATGTTCTTCATAGTTAACGAAAAAAAGAATTAATTTTGACAAAAATGACATTTTTCTAAACTACAATAGAAGAAACACTACCAGCCTACCACCATTACACCTACACTTTACCACCATTTCGCTTCCACTATATATATCCACTCACACCACGGCCACCACCCTGCCGCAACCATTGCCATTACACTTGTCATCGCTACTAGCGCCTCATAGTCACTATCGTCGTTATCGCCACTACTACCATTACATTATATTCACCACCATCACCCCGCCGCTGTCATTGTATTTATAGCTGTGTCGTCGTTGACACCATACTATTGCTACCACCACCACCACCACCACAACATAGAGAAAGAAATTTTATGGCATAAGATAGTCAAAATTTCCATCTTCGAAGGTATTTTTGTTTCTATGTTTATGAGGATATGGATGCCACCCAATGTTTTGAATACCATACCGAACAAAGTATTAGGTTTTTTATTGGTACGGTATGTATCAGTACCGGTAGAATACCAAGTATCACTTTGAATTTATCGTTACAAAATATTTTATA
>JAUTBS010068886.1:0-13353 GCA_032361285.1 Aequorea victoria
AACTTTGTTATTCAAACTTAACTTAATTTTAATTAAGTTCTAATCTCAAGTGGCTAGTTATTTAATTATTCTAAGTGGTGAACTCTTGATTAACACTATTAGGCTTTATGTGATTCAATATCTAGGGTTTGAACACTTCTTAATTCGATTGGGGTTGAATTACGCCTAGGTTAAAATACCGGCAAAAAACGGGTTCTTACAGAAAACTACCTTCTTGTAATAGCAATCAACGGTGGAATGATATTTAAAAAACTAATCTATGCCTAAGATGATATCAAAGTCAAAAATGTCTAACGATATAAGATTTACCGGCAGCATCTTATCATCCAACTCCACTACCCCGAAATAACATACCTCATGTAGCAATATTGTGTTCCCAACAGGAGTGGACACAGAGAGACATACATGTAGAGGTTCTACCATAGCAGATAAATGATACAATAACTCAGGTGAAGCAAAAGAATGCATAGAACTAGAATATATAAAAGTTCTAGCAGGAACAAATAATATGATAATTGTACCTTGCACCACGGATGGTGAAGCCTCTGCCCCCTCGTGAGTAAGAGCAAGAACACGTCCCTGAGTAACTGTGCCTTGACCTTGTGCACTATTGAAAATAGGTTGTCTCTGATCTCCTTGGCGATTATACTGACCCTAAAATGACTACTGTACCTATTGTCCCCCTACTCCCTTATTCCTGTAATCAGGGGCTATGTGACTTGTCTTTCCATAAGTAAAGCACTTCCTCGGTGTACCATTGCAATAGAATCCACGAGAATGAATTTGTCCACAACGGTTACATAGATTTTGGGTCTGCTGTGCTGCATTCCAATTAGTTTGAGTCTGTGGTTGTTTGTAAGTCTTCTTGGCAGAGTTGTTGCCTCTAAAATTACTTCTTGTTGGTCTCGAATCTCTAAACCTCTTAGGTTGTAGCTCCCTAGTTTTTTGTGCATCATCCAAACTCTTTTTTGATAAAAGAGCCTTGGTCACTAACTCTAACAAAGATTTCACCTCGAATAGTGAAACCCTACTATGAATAACTGGGCGTAGACCTCTCTCGAATAGTACCACTTTGTCTTCTTCTTCAACAACATATTGTGGGGCATACCTGGACAACTCTACAAACTTTGCCTCGTATTCTGCCACTAACATTCCTTTTTGTTCCAGTGTAAGAAACTCCACTTGTTTTTGCTTCTTGATAGCCACCGAATAATATTTGTCGTCAAACAACGCAAAAAATTTCATCCAGACGAGTTCATGTTCTCTTCCTTCATATTAGTGTTTCACCATACGACACAAATATTCAGCCTGTCCTTCCAACACGTAGGTTGCCAATGATACCTTATGTTCTTCTGTGCAGCCTAACCATTTAAAAATATTCTCTATGCGTAGCTTCCACGTTTCTGCATCATTTGGATTGATTGACCCCGTAAAGGTCAAAGGGTGCACATTCGAGAATTTCTCAAACACTAAGCCTTTATCCAAGCTCATAGATCTTTCTGCGCTAACTATCCTTGGTTGAGATTGTTGCCCAGTAATTATGCTCACCAGGGTTTGGAGAGCCTGAAGAGCTCCATCCGCAACTGGTGCAGCTGGGGCTTCTAGAACATCTGGTGCTACTGGAGCAGTTGGGGCAGCTGGGGCCACTTGGGTTTCTTTAACTTCTGGGGTTTTCGTAGTCGCATACCTAGAGCTCACAACATGTCTCGGGCGAGCCATATCACTGAGGATCAATATAGAATAAGAAAATAAGTAATATAATGCTTACTTACTCTACTAATAAGAACTCATACATATAGAACTCTAGGGATCTAGACCTCCATTAATGATATGATGCAACATTTAAATTTTTTACTCTGATACCACTCTTGTCACACCCTAACTCAGCAGTAGTGACCGGCCATGGATCATGGGCTTTGGTCCAATAAACCAAGAAAGTCCTAATCATTCAATTAGCTAAAAGATTCCAAAATGCATGGGATTAATCAATCAAATCCATCGTAATCAATGTGGGAAAAACAACCCATAATGTCACAATCAAATATGTTATCTCAACAACTCATAATCAGATAATAATGTAACAATGCAGAAACAAAATGCATGTCCTAAAAGGTATTAAGCCTGGATCCCACGAAGCTACCGACTCCATGGACTAGTTTCTTCACTGGTTACCTGAAATATTTAATGACAACGTCAGCTACAGCTGGTAAATGAAAACATGTATAATAATATACAGTTCAAAATCATGGGATTCAAAATATCTTGTATTTCAACATAATCATGGTTTGAGATAAACAGTATAAGAAAAAGGTGATAACACAACTCATCTTTTTTTCTTTATCAAAATATCTATATTTTTTTTTGTGATCTCGATAGCATGACGAGTCACCCACATATATCTTCAACTGGACATCAAAGGTGCCCACAACATTTACGGGACATAAACATGTCAATCGATATAATCGGGGAATCAAATATCAATAATGGTGTAGCGATATGATCATCAATCAATATAGGTGAGAAACCATCAACAACCACAGGAACCTCCTTGGAAAAATAAGTAACGGATGCCAATATAAATAATACTCAGGACAAATTTGGCTCATTGGATCTAACTCGAACATAGAGTCACCTCAGGATGGCGCTTGGGTATTTTTCCTACACGATCCAGTTCTAGTCACCGAAAATCCTAGATTGTCCCTTAATTTGTTGAGCAACTAGCGTCACAACGAGATTCAAACAGGGTCTTTTTCCTAGCGGGCAGAGTCATCTCCGTAGAGGAATTTCCCCTGGTCTTCCTCATGGTCCCAAAAGATATAACATGATCGCACCATAATAGATAGAAAGAGTATTTATATCTATATCATACAAGATAAAATATTTGTACCATAATTTTCATACAAGAATTCTATAACAGTATCCTAAAAGGATTTGAACACATACATTTCTTTTCTAAAATAATTTGGGGATGCGGGAATTTATTATAAGTAAATAACATGACAATCTACTCACCTGATATTCAATGGAAGCACAATATGCAACAACAATAGCCATGTAGGGATCCACGTCACCCTGATTATACAATGTAATAGATCATAATCACTAATTAGAGCTAATTAAACTGGATTCAATTGTCAAACCAACCTTTCCCCCGTTCATAAGTTTTAAAGTTTGTTTCTAGTATTAATTTAATCATTAATTGATTTAATTTATCATTAAATTAATACCCAAACAGAGCCTTAACCTTAGGATTAACAGAGAGGACTGTGAAATATTTATAATTTAAAATAATTTTCACTATGACTTCTTTATATTAGTCCATCTTTCTCTAACCCCAACATTCTCCTACTTTTAATGATGTTTCATTCCCTAATTTTACAACCAATTTACACTATTTTTCCCATTTTTCATTATTATTTTTTCTATTTTTCTATATTTTTTAACAAATTAATTAAAATTAATTAGTCCAAATACCTGAATATTTTTTTGAAACTTTTTTTATGGTGTCTTAATTTATTATATTCATGTTTCCATTAATAGTTTCTCATAAAATATCTTACTTTTTGAAAAAATCCCATTATGACTCCTCAAGCAAGGTGATGTTTCCTCCTGTCAGGTTGGAAAGGGCTCAGAATGCTATTATAAGGAGGGGCGGGTGCAAGCGCAATGTGGCACAAAGCAGGAAGGCAGCCATAAGGTAACATGGGCATGCCAACAAGGGTCTATGAGTCGACTCAACAGAGAGGACTCACGGTGTAAAAAGCCTCACAAGCGACGATGAGTCGACCCAAGGAAGGCCATGAGTCGACCCAAAAGTAGTAGCTCTTGGCATCTCACTAACTGGTGATGTGAGTCGACTCAAAGGGCTCGTGAGTTGACCTAAGTCCAATAGGTGACCATGAGTTGACACAGTGAAGGTCATGTGTCAACTCAAGGCAGCAAACCACAACATAAGGCACACAGACGACTGTGAATCGACCGAAGGAAAGAATGAGTCGACCCAAGTCACAACAGGAGAACATGAGTCGACTTAAAGTTTCATGAGTTGACCCATGAAGGTCTAACAGCAGTGACCATGAGTCGACTCAAAGGGCTCATGAGTCGACCCATGCCAAGGCCTGAGAAAGAACCGAGGCCTCATCATCATGACTCAGCCCAACATCCATGTGAGTCGACCCACTGGCAAAAGAACCCAGTTCCAAGGAATGTGAGTCGACTCAACCCCAAGGTGAGTGGAACCAAATTTTCGAACTAGAGATTTCATGGTTTGAAATCTCTGTAAATCAGGGTTCTTTTCTTTATTTCTTCTTCATTATGATTATTTACAATTATTTCATCATATTTTTGAAAGATTTATGTACATAAAGGTATATATATTTTATACATGGATTTTCTGTAACATTACGTATATATATATCAGATATATCTATTTATATATACGGCCTGTGAATGATACCTATGTATATATATGCGCTTG
Source organism: Aequorea victoria (assembly GCA_032361285.1). Classification (NCBI taxonomy): domain Eukaryota; kingdom Metazoa; phylum Cnidaria; class Hydrozoa; order Leptothecata; family Aequoreidae; genus Aequorea; species Aequorea victoria. Next base: position 4,478 of record JAUTBS010068886.1, read on the forward strand.
TAATCGGGTGAAGATTGAATTGTTTATAAGATATATAACAGGTGATATACATATATATACATCTGTTTGTACAATAGGAAAATAGAGAGTGAGGGACGAACCAGAGAAAGAAGAAGATGGTCGTTCGGCGATGGTTACACCAGTGATAGGTGGCGACACCGACGATGATGATGCCGTTGGTGGTGTTGCTCGGTGGTGGCGGTCGAGGTGGTGGCATTGTGGCAGCGGTGCTACTACTGAGGGATGTACGAGAGAGAAGAGAGATATCGCAAAGAGAAATAAGGGACGACAGAGAGAGATAGGCATTCTAAAGAAAGATATCACATTTTTAAACAGATGATCACTGATTTTCAAGGATCACATCCCATGATTTCCTTTTTTGGATCTACCTTCCTAATTTAAAACCAATCCAGTCGTCATCCCAGCCAACGATTCTCTATTATTCCAATAGAGAATCTTTTTATTTTTATTTTCTCAGTTGTCTCATCTTTTCTTTATGTTATTATTATTATATTACTCTTTTATCATTATCATTATTTAAAGATCAGAATATATATAAATTTCAATTGACTATTCTTTAATTAATGATTTTAATTTAATAATGCGTTGTTAAATTACCGGGTTTTACACCTATCCTCCTCTAAGTTTCACATATTCACTAAAAACTCTTGGAATTCAACAACAACAACACAACACAATTCCATCATCCACACCTAACCTATATCCATTCATCCTTACTTCCATGCTTTGAAATTGACTTTTATCTTTGAGAGGGTTGAGATGAGAAGTTTTTAATAAGTACAAGATAAGGGTTTTAAGAATTCCTACCTTGGTTATGTGAGTGGAAGAAATACTTAGGTTTCCTAGTTTCTTCTTCCTCCTTTCTTTTCTTCTTCTTCTTCTTCTTCTTTCTTTCTTGGCTTAATTTTTAATGGAGGAGAGAGAGGAAATGCCAAGTGGGGAAAGGGAGCAAGAGGAGAGACTTATGTTTTTTTCTCAACAAGAGAAGAATGAGGGAGGAGGCTCCTATTTATAGGCATATGGAATGAGTAAAAAGACCAAAAAGCCATCACTTTAGTTAGGAACCAATTCTAGTTAAGAACTTAGTTAGGTTAGGTTGGGACTAAATCTTGGAGCCCAATATTGCTAGTGCCATATTTGGGTTTTATCCCATTAGTCATCTCTTAAGTTTTTACTTGAGTTAATCAAGGTTAGGTTCCTAATCACTTGATTAGTTTTTGGTTTAGATTTGGGTTATAAAATCTATCAATTATCCAAACCGTAAGTTTGTATCCTAATTCAAGAGTCATTCAACTCATCCGTGTAATTCTTGTTTCTATTGATTTTAGGTTTTGAGAACTTAACCCTAGAATTTGAACCTTATTAGAAAGTTCTCTATGATCTTTTATAAATCTTCATTTGAGTTTCTTGAGTTTAGCTTGATGCCCACATCCTATGTGCGTTGAGAATTATTTATTCATGGAGTTAGAATTTGAGGCTTTAGGAATTAAAGATTGTGGCTCAGATTAGGGTTCAAGTTGTGGCCTCATTTTCAGGTTAGAAATATTTTTTAGTTTTCTTTTGTACTTGGGTCTTATATTGTTTCCAACTTTCTAGCATTTCTTTTTAATAACTCTTATTTACGAGTTAATTTCTTATTTTATACCAATCTCAAAATTTTGGGTCTTTAAAACCTACCCTCTTTACAAAAATCTCGTCCTCAAAATTTATGATTGTGCCTTCTCCTTTTTTTTATAACTATGTTAATTGAACCGCTTGGCACCAAGTGTCACCGGTCTGGTTCCCTATCGATGTCACCATCTTAGTTGCCTTTTGAATTAATGTTTTGATTTTTAACAAACTACTTTGTTATTCTCTATCCAACTGATCAGCGATCGTCAGAGCAGTATGTACTCTAGTTAGTATTATACGTAATTCTACTTCAACAACAATACATCTCTCAACTACTTGCGAACTAATTACCCATACGAAATGTTCTATTCATAGTTATAATGGTATGCTTATATCAATTATTGATCTATGTATGGAAAATTATCTTGAAGCACAAGCCTATTCCCAATGCCCTTTACCAACTCTTCTAAAAAGTTAGGTCCAACGTGACCAGATACACTAGAGGTGGAAACATTGAATTACCAGACAATTTCGTAGATGCATGGTCAATCTTGTACTCTAGGGTATCTAAACTCCTATTGGTGAGAATCTTGTGGTCATTGTTGAATGATTTATCATTACTTATCTCGTATCATTTCCATGGAGCAACCTAAATAATCTTATTATAAGATCTAGCTACCGGTGCTTCGTCTTTACTTGTTGACTGGTAAGATTCTTAGTCATGAACTTAGACACGCATTACTTCTTTCTCCTCCACCAGTCTTAACGTTTGAGAATATTATTTCCTTTCGGATGCGCTGCAAGGATTGGTCGATGAAAATCCTTAGACACTTCTACCCTCATGCTCTCGTGCGTGTCTATTTTGTGGATGTACCATCATAAGGTATAGGTGATTCAAGAAATGCTATTTCCTGGTCAGTCTTTTGTGCCCCAAAATTCTTTTTAAGAAGGGCTGAAGTAGCCTTGATGGCATTCAAGCATGTCGCATATTCTCTTTCCTTGGGATCAAGCCAAAATTCACTAATCGTTTCTAACATATTCCACCTTCCCACTACCAGAAAAGCAACAATAACATTTGACTTTCTACTTAAAGTGTCAGTCACAACGTTTGCCTTCCTGGGATGATGTGTTAATGTGGACTGTAAGTCCTCTAGAAACTCCATGCACTGCTTTTGTTGCACGTTCAAATCCACCTGCGTGAATAAATACTTTAAACTCTTATGATCAGAGAAAAGTTTGAATTATTTTCCATAAAGGTAGTGATGCAATGACTTTAGGGCAAAAACCATTGTTGCAAATTTTAGGTCGTGTATCGGATAATTATGTTCATACGACTTTAGTTGTCAAGAAGTCACAACTCTTCCATTTTGCATCAGTACGCATCCCGACCCTTCTTTCAATACGTCACAATAAATTGTATAGTTTATATCTTGCTTAGTAAATATAAGTATCGAAGCATTTATCATCCCTTTCTTGAGCGCCAGAAAAGAATTCTCATATCCCATTCCATTCGAACTTTACTCCTTTCTGTGTCAATCGTGTCATTGGTCTTTCCAGTCTTGAGAAACCTTGAACAAATCTTCGATAGTATCCCTCCAAACTTAGGAAACTTTGGACTTCCATCATGGATTTAGGTGCCATCCAATCCAATACTGCTTCCACTACGGATGGATCTATAGAAATTCCACTTTCTGGTACAACGTGCTCTAGAAAATTCATTTCCTTCAACCAGAACTCACACTTACTTGCCTTGGCATTAAGATGATTATCCCTTAACACTTGTAAAGTTTCCAAAATTATTGCTTGTGTTCATTATATGAATACTTCATGGTTTGTTCCAGTTGTGGTAGGAAGGTATTTTCGTTCACATATGAATACGAATGACACATTTAGTTAGCCTGAGGGCATTAACTCGCACTCATAATGATTGTAAGGGTTTAGAAAGGGTAATCATTGATATATCTCCATCATTGACTCAGTTTTATTGAAATCCATATATGAGGTTGACCTCTAAATGGTACTTCAAATCTACTGGTCTATTGAACATGTCACCAATCCATGGGAGTGGATAACGGTTCTTCTTTATGACTCTGCTAGGTTGCCAAAGATTTACACTTTATCCTAAGGACCCGTCCTTCATTTTGGCAAGAAGAGTCAGCAATGATTTAATGCGATGTTTTAACACCCCATAATCATAAAGACCCCAATTCATTCCATTATGAATTAAGAGAAAAAGTCTTACAAGTAACCTTTCATAATAATTAAGTTTAGGCGCAAGGCGTGAGAACCAAGTATAGGATCCGTTTCAAAGACAAATTAATAATTCAAATGGGCTTAGAAAGAAAACTCAAGTAGGGCCTAAATAAACTCATAATATTTAGTTCAAAAGATTAAGTAAAATGATGAAAGTCCAAGAAATAAGTTTTGGCTCAACTTTTAACCTAGTCCAAAACATAAAAATTAAAATGGGTCAAATGATGAAACACTTATGAAAGTATCAGTTAAGACCCAAAATATTATGAGAATTTAGTAGATGGGCCAAACAAATAGAATTGATCCCAATAAAGAAAGGTCCAAAATAAAAGGATAAAAGCTAGACCATAAGGCCCAAAAGTTGAGAAATCGAAGAGGAAAATAGATTACGGTCTTGTGCCAAATATAATAAGGGCCCAATATAAATAAATATTCGATCCCAATTCTTGTAATTGAGGGCCAATGGATTAAGTTCCTAGCCCAATCATGCAAAGGCTAAAAAATGAAAAGTTTTGACCCAAAAATTTAAATTTAGCCCAAATTAATTTTAATTCTAATAAAATTATAAAATAAATATATATATATAATCAGGCTTGGTCGGCTCCCCCCTTGGAGAGGGGGAGTGATGTGACAATTAAGTTTTAAAAAAATTAAGGAAAAAAAAAAAGAAAAGAAAGGAGACTAGCACATGGATGGAATGATGAGGAAGACTTAACCTCTTACATAAGTCTTCCACCCAGGTCAAGCATGGCCAATAATGTAAAACTCGGTAAAATTCAAAATTTTAAAAAAACTAACTATTAAATCAATAATTCAGATAAATCAATTAACAAATAAACTAATTAAATACAATATAATTAATTAAAGTAACTACCGAAATGTTAGTTAATTAAAAATTTATTTAAACTTTAATTGAATTGAATTGTCTTGTATTAATTAATTGAATTAACTGGTATTAATTAAGAAAGAAAGAATAAAAAAAATAAAGAAAAGGAATGGAAATTAGTTGGTGACAGCTGTGGCAGTGTGTTCAAAGTGGAAAAGGTCAGCCGTCCCTCCTTAATGGGTGGGATTGGTTGGGGAAAGTCAGAGATTTGAGGAGGGAAACCAGGAAAATTCCTGATCTTGTGGATCCCTTCCATTTTAAATGGGATTCATTCCCTCTTCACGCTCTCATTCTCTTAATATCAAAATTCTCTTTCTGCCGTTGCCCCTTCTGTCCACCACCATCGCAGCCACTGCCACCACCGTGATCACAGTCCAGCGACCACCATAGTACGTTGCAGATGAAGCCGATAAAATTCATCGAGTTATCGAGGTCTGCACCATAGTAGGTTGCAGATGAAGCCGACAAAATGATCATGTTCGAGAGGAGTTTACGCCCTGCTATCCGCAACCGAGTGTCATTATTCGAAGTGAAAACTTTGTCAGAACTAATGACTAAATCTCTCCTGGCAGAGAAAATTTTAGACGACATGCAAAAACATAGAGAATGACAGCCAAAGAGGAATAGAGAACAGAAACTGACTAGAAATCACAATGGAGGTAGCGACCCTGCTAAAAAGTTTCACACTCAAGCTCAGCCCCGAAATCAGAATGGAGGAGATACGAAGCATCTAACTTGGAATCCATGCAACTAGTGTTGGAAGGTTCACTCTCGTGGATATTACTATGATGAGACGGTAAAGACATGCTATAACTGTGGTAAGACCGGACACATGTCCACTTACTGCAAGAACAAAAGAATAGGAGGACCACAACTACAACAACCAATTCAGACGCAGAAGCCACCAGCACGTATCACTGGACCAGCTCCAGCCCAGCCTAATCGTCAAGGAGACCAACGATAGCCCTCTTACAACCGGGTGCCAGGACAAAGAGAAGCTACTTAGGGACATGTCTACACTCTCACTCGCGAGGAGGTCGAAGCTTCACCATCCGTGGTGCAAGGTATCATCACCATATCTTATGTTCCTTCTAGAATTCTCATAGACTCTGGTGCTACATATTCTTTTTCCATGTCAGAATTTTTACACCGTTTATCTTTTGCGATTGAACCTTTGGATGAATACCTCTCTGTGTCCACTCCTACTGGAGACACAGTTCTTTTACATGAGATATGTCATCTTAAAGTTGTGGAATTAGGTTACAGATTATTACCAGTAGATCTTATTTCCTTGGCCATTTGTGCCTTCGATGTCATCTTAGGCATGGATTGGCTCTTCATGCATTACGCAACCATTGATTGTGTTTACAAGCGAGTAGTTTTCAATATCCCTGGGCAACCCAAGTTCTTCTTCCAAGGAGACATGGGGTTTGTTTCCCTTCATGCTAATCAAATATTGTGAAGGAATTGCGAAGGTCTTTTAGCTTCTATGTTGGGCATGAATATTTCTGAAGCAAGGTTGGATGAGCTTTCAGTTGTGAAGGAGTTCTCGGATGTCTTTCCTGAAGACCTACCTCGTATTTCTCGTAATCATGAGATTGAGTTTACAATAGATCTTCTTCCTGGTACTTTGCCTATTTCTAAGGCTCTGTACAGGATGACACCTTTGGAGCTAAGGGAGTTACAAGCTCAATTGTAAGAATTGTTAGATAAGGCTTTTATCCGACCTAGTGTTTCACCGTGGGGAGCTCCAATTTTGTTTGTGAAGAAAAAGGATGGTTCTATGCAGTTATGCATTGATTACAGAGAATTAAACAAGATTACTATCAAGAACAAGTACCCGTTGTCGTGCATCAACGATTTGTTTGATCAACTACAAGGAGCTCAGGTTTTCTCCAAGATTGACTTGCGGTCTAGTTATCACCAACTAAAAGTCAAGGAGGCAGACATCTCAAAGATGGATTTAAGGACTCGATATGGTCACTATAAATTCTTGGTTATGCCTTTTGGTTTGACTAATTCTCCAGCAGCATTCATGGATTTGATGAATTAGGTCTTCAAGCCACAGTTGGGTCATTTTGTTATTGTATTCATTGATGATATTGTGATCTACTCTAAGAGCAAGGAGGAGCACGAGGAACATCTGCGGGAAGTCTTTCAAACTCTATAGGAGAAGAAGCTGTATGCCAAGTTTAGCAAGTGTGAGTTCTCGCTGGATAGTGCATCTTTCCTTGGCCATGTTGTAGGCAATGATGGAGTATCTGTAGACAGCAATAAGATTGAGACAATTATTGATTGGTCGCGACCGATGTCCGTAATAGAAATACATAGGTTCTTAGGACTAGTGGGCTATTATCAACGGTTTGTGGAAGGGTTTTCTCGCCTTGCCCTGCCACTTACTAGCCTCACTCGAAAGGGAGTGAAGTTTGATTGGACCGACCAGTGTGAGAATAGATTTCAAGAGATCAAACGAAGGTTGACTTCAGCACCAGTTTTGACTTTACCGACCAATGGAGGAAATTTTGTGATCTACAGTGATGCATCGCATCAAGGTTTGGCTGTGTTCTGATGCAGCATGGCAAGGTGATAGCTTATGTTTCACGCCAGTTAAAGGTTCATGAGAAGAATTATCCTACGCACGACTTAGAGTTAGCAGCCATCATTTTCGCACTGAAGATTTGGCGACACTATCTATATGGGGAATCTTGTGAGATCTACACTGACCATAAAAGTTTGAAGTATATTTTCACGCAGAAAGAACTCAATTTACGACAAAGGCGATGGCTCGAACTACTGAAAGACTACGACGTGGAGATTCATTATCATTCAGGGAAAGCAAACGTTGTGGCAGACGCTTTGAGCAAGAAGTCTTCAGAAGGTAACATGGCATCATTGATAGTTCATCACTAGCTTCTAGAAGATTTGAAAATGATGGTTATTGAGGTACGATAGCATAGAGGAACGACCTTGTGTAGTCAGTTGACCGTGAGACCGACTTTATTGGAGAGAATCCATGTGGCTCAGCAGGATGATCTTCAATGTAAAAAGAATGTGGAAGAATTGCACAAAGGATAGATGAAAGATTTCAGCATCAACGATGAAGGATTTCTCAAATTCAGGAGCCGAGTGTGTGTACCTGCTAACAAAGAGCTAAGGAAAGCGATTCTGACCGAAGCTCATAGTTCGAGGTACAATATTCATCCGGGAGGTACGAAGATGTGTATGGATCTTCAAGAGCACTTCTTGTGGAATGGCATGAAGCGGGATATAGCGGAATTCGTGGCGCAGTGTCTGACTTGTCAGCAAGTGAAGATCGAGTATCAACGACCAGCAGAAAAGCTTCAACCATTACTACTACCCGAGTGGAAATGAGAGAACATCACGATGGATTTCATATCAGGTTTACCTCTTACTCGCAGTGGACATGACGCAATTTGGGTTATTATGGATCGTCTTACGAAGTCAGCTCATTTTATCGCCATCAAAATGACTTATCCTTTGGATCGTCTAGCGCAGCTGTATGTGTAGGAGATTGTACGTCTTCATGGTTCACCTGTTTCTATTGTTTTGGATCGTGACCCATGTTTTGTCTCGAAGTTTTGAGGTGCCTTTTAGTCAGCTATAGGTACTAGTTTGGACTTCAGCTCAGCATATCACCAGCAGACCGATGGCCAGTCAGAGAGGACCATTCAGATATTAGAAGACATGTTGAGAGCATGTACGTTAAAGTGGAAAGGTAATTGGGACGATCAGTTACCACTGATGGAATTCTTCTACAACAACAATTATCATTCTAGTTTTGGGATTGCACCTTATGAAGCCTTGTATAGGCAGAAGTGTAGATCCCCATTGTGTTGGTACGAAGTTGGAGAGCGATAGCTTTTTGGACCTGATATTGTGAAAGATGTGTTGGTCCGTAGGTGCAATCTAGAGGGGGGTGAATAGGTTGTGTGGCAACTAATATACCTAATGATCTCTTTTCGATTTCTTTCGTTTACACTTAGATAAAGCAGCGGAAAAAGAATAATAAAAAGTGCAAGGAAAGTAAAGAGATAAGGAAAAAGAGAGAATGCAAACCAATACACCAAGACGTATAGTGGTTCGG